>CAMOHE010044813.1:24184-87524 GCA_946598075.1 Artocarpus hirsutus
AGGACAGTTATATCGAAAGAAGATGATAATGTTATGATTATAATATAACGTATTTAGGGGATAATGCTATGAATTTTAAGTTATCTGTTTCATTTGTAGTACCAATCAAAGCACGACAAACGAATTGTTATTTTAATAACAGTTCACTTATTATGTTACCTACTATTGATAATGACAAATTCGGATCTCAATCATCATCTCTTATATTTAAAAACCATTGATCGTGAGTCAATAACCTTTAAAACAAACTATGAAAGAAGTGGGACAAAAAGAAACATGATATGGAGAAGATATACTATTTGGTAGCGTTTTTAAAATAGTTTTGTTTTAAAAATGAGACTTTTGAGGGATTGTATTGAGAGTATTTTTGAAATTTTTGTTTGAGATATGGATATAAATTGTCTTTTCAAAAGTACTTTTAAAATAAACACCAACAATTTTTTTAAATTAGACAAATAATCATTTATCAATGATAAATTAAATTTTAAATTTGATAGATAATCATTTACTTAATTTTAAAAAGTTACGATCACTTGTGTTAAAAAAGTCACTTAGTCCAATTTTTTTTTTTGTCTCATAAAAAATAAAAAATACTTGTTAAACAAGGTCAACAGTTGTGTGTTTTATATTTTATAAAAGAGCCTACACGGAATCAACCTTTGACAATGCGCGCCTGCCAAAAAAAAAAAAGGGGAAACAAAAAGGTGGCGGCGGAGGTGGGGAAGAAAGAATGCAATATCGCAAGGAAAACGATCAACTTTCGTAACCGACAATAGAACATGATTCAAACCAACAATATAACATGAAATCAACGTATTTTTCAGAACGACGATATCAAAATGAACGACATTAAATTTTGTACACGATACTGTCGCAGCCAAAAAAAAAAAACATTAGGTAAAAAGAGACTATGTTTTATTAGACGACATAGTTTTGGTAGCCCAATTACCTTTTCATAAAACCACCAACATTGAGAACGACATGTAAGAACATCATCCGAAAAAACGACGACAAATTGAGAGACGGCATCTAAAACCAACAATGTATAACAGAGCATCATCCGAGGAAAGGAAAAGAGCTGCAAAAGTAAATACTTTCAAAAACAAAGCTCAGCAAGTTAATCATTGAGCGAAAAGGGGACGTTACACTAATAAGATAGTTTCCTAATTCTTAGCAAAACAAACACTCTTGACGTCTTAAAAATATGCCTAAAGAAACAACAGGCTCCATTCCCTTCCCAAAAATAAAATAAAATAAAACAACAACGACCACAGCAGGCTCTATTACATCTTTTCATATTATTATTATTATTATTATTTTCCTTTCTCCTATGAAATATATATTTTATCTTAGCCAGAACAAACGGGGATAAAATTTTTTATTTTAGTTGCAAAAGATATAAATGAAATGACCTTCAACTCAACACTTATACTTGTAACATTTTACTATCAACATTACATATTATATCACCACGTTACATCTAATTTGCTTCGGTATTACCAGTGGTGGAGGGACGTTATAACGAGTGGGGGTTTCCAAATTTGTATTTTTTTTCTTAATCCTTTTAAAAAAATTAATTTTGTCTTTATTTCATAAAAAAAAATTATAAATGTGTCCTATGGAATAATTGCAAGATATTATTATGCTTCCATTTTACAAGAAAATTTATAACCATGCTCCTAATCAACAATAAAATATATCGCTACACAATCATTTACCGGGTGTTTGACAAAGTGGTAGGAACTGCGGTTCCCACCACAAACTCAGTTATGAACAGTATAAAGTTTTCACATGTTACAGTAACAATAAAAAAAAAAAATTACTACAATGTAAAGCTCTCACATGCTACAGTAAAAGTGATTCTCCCCACTGGTTCCCATCACCTTCCAAACCATCCCTTAATAAAATGTCATCTTTATTTTTTATAATGTCTTTACCGGAAAAAATATCTAGCTTTGCTACTTATAAGACCATAAAAAATTATTACACGTGTCAGACAGTACGACTACTATACTGAAGACTTTTGTCTGTAATTCTAATTAATGAAGCATATCAATGTTATCACTTTAGATAAGCAATAAATTGTGTGATGTTAGTAATTCCAAACTACATAGTGGTAATTCCATACATATCTAATAACTAAGGTCTTGTAAAAATGACCACTGCAATAATGGAATAGGTCGATTGACTCCTCTTTTTTATAGAATAAGTCCTTTACAAAGGAGTTACTTAATGAAAGCAACAACAGCAATATTTCTAAAATGATAAATAGTTTCAATAAAGGAAGAAAACATTCCAAATTCAGTAGACTACTCCACAACTAGAAGTTTTTAAGAATTGCCATTTAGTCTATTTTCTTGTTAGTTGTACAGCAGGGTTATATATGCGAGGTCTAAATATAGTAATAAAACCACCATCTAATTTAGGTCATCAAAATGGCAAATTAAGGATAATATTTTCAGATTTCAGCCAAACTCAATTATCCACTAGCAAATAGAGAGATAAAAACAACGAAGCACGATAAGTTATTAATTACGGCTTTTTTTTTTTGTTTTGTTTTAGAAGTCGCCAAAATGATGCTTCCCAAGCCAAATTTAGCAATTTGTTCTCTTGAACCTTTTTTTTTTTTTTTGTTCATTTAAGTCCTCTGAGGGAATTTCCATGTTTTGAACAGAGAGGAAATAAGACAATTGTGCTGGTAATCTATAAACAACAAAATTCAGCCAAAAAACAAATCAATAAAACTACAAAGGATTGGTGAGATGGAAGTCTCTTAGCCCAAAAAACCGTTTTGATAAGAAAAAAATTATTTTTATCACCATAAGTTTATAAAACCGTTGGCCTCAATCTAATATATAATGTATTTTTTAAATTAAATTTTATTATTTTATTAATAATAAATTATAAAGGTTAAATAAGATTGGTGAAGAATATTCTTCACTGAATAAAGTCAAATAAACAGCAAAGGTGTTATATAAGATGGGACGAAAACCAAGTCTTTTTTTATTCTTAGTTTTTGCCCTGGTCGGTGCTTAAATTAAAACAGGAAAAGATGCCTTTTCATATTTAGGATCAAAACAACAAAAGTACTGCTAGATAATGCCCAGGGAAAGGAGAAGAAAGCATCCCCAGATACGCACCATTAGCGGGGGAAAATGAAAAACACATTGAGTGGGACCCTTTGATGACTTGTTCTTCATCCACGAATTTTCCTAATACCTAATAAGCGAAGGAAATAAAATCCCCTTTTTACCTCCAAATAAAAAAAATCCCCTTATCGAAAGGACATATTTATCCTTGCCAAAATACACGGATTTCATTTCACAACGTCAAATGGCGAAGGGTAAAAAGAGGTTTTCATATGGGCTGCGGAGAAGTCAACAGCTTTCCAGAAACGGGTTTTCCGCTCACGCGGGGAAATGATATTACGACACTTCCGAGGAAAGAACTACCAAACTCTCTTCCTCCTCTTCTTCTTCTTTATGCACTGCGCTCCTTTCTCAATCTCTCTGGAAATATTTCCTCTTTTTCTTATTCACTGCAGTGAAGAACTTTCCTGTTTCTCTCTCCCTCTCTAAAACATGTGGATTCTGTCACGTGCGTGTCTTCAGAGCTAGAGAACCAGACACGCCAACTGGACTTCCCATAGCTGCCCTCTAACCTCCAAATCAGCTCACAACTCTCAAACTTTCTTTTCTTTTTTTTTTTAATCTGTTTTTGGGATTAATTAATATGATCTTCCAAAACTCAGATCTTTGTTCTTCTCTATAAAAGCCTTCAACTCTCTTGTTGGTTTTCTCATCTAAATCATCAGGAGAGAGAAAAAAGAGAGATGGGTAGTGAGAAATTGATGAATAGAAGAGGATTGCTGGTCCTTTTCTTTCTTCTTTGTTTGTCAGCGACATTTTCTCGCTGTTTCTCAGCTGCCAATCAGTCCCTTCACAAGAAAAAGCCAGCCCAACAAAAAAACATTGTATCTTCGGCCGTTTTCCCTGTTTACGGAAATGTATATCCTCTTGGGTACGTGCTCCACTTTGCAACTTTCTTTTGATTTCTTTGGGATATTTTGTTTGATGATGGTGTTTTTCATAAATTTTATTTTGTTTACATTTAGTTTCTGTTGCAAGTTATTGGCTTGGTTATAATTCCGTTTTCCTGACAGACATTTTGAAGAAAAGAAATTCGTTTTCCAATACTTGACCTAATCTTTATGAATTCTGCTTTTTTCTAATACCAAGCTTAAATTTTTCGCCCAGTTTTATGATCAATTTATTTGAGCAATGGTGGTTTTTTATTTTTACCTGAGAAGTTATGTCTGAAAAAGCCTATTCAGCAGCCTTTTCATTTAGACTGTTTCTCAGTTATTGAAGCGTGTGTGTTTGTTAAATAGATTTGAATTAGTGATTTGATTTGAGTTGTATGATTTAAATTGTTATCTAAATTAACGTTTGGATGTACATTTAAGTTTTAATTTAAATATGAAATAAAATTGAAATTTATGTTTAAAGAGGCAGTGAAAAAAGTTTTTAATTTATTAACAAATTTAATAAAATTTTAATGTTAATGATCCTAAAAAATTTGCAATATGAATCTTAATTTATTTTTCTATTCACTAGGAACACCATGAAAAAAAAATCATGTCAATTGGATATCAAATGAAGAATTTATGGTTTTTTTCTTAAATATAAGAGAGAGAATTTTAACTTTTATTGTAGTAAAGATATCTAAGAATCAAGAATTTAAGGGGAGTCAGAACTCTGAAAACTTGGATTTTTCATACTCATTTGATTCGGATTTTAGGGGAAACAAGCATATATCTAACGGATTCTTGATACTCGAATCTAAATTTGAATCCATTGAGTCCAAAAAATACTTCAACCAAACGCACAAATCCCTCACAGTCGTTGCTCTAGAAGTTGGAACAGTCAATCTGACCAATTGATGCCTCTTCTTTTCCATTTTTTCATCTTTCTTGGAAGAAAAATTATGCACATTATAAGAAGTTTTTATGGCACGTTATGAAACTAAAATATAAGTTTACAAGAGAGGAAAAATATGGGACATGATAAGAAGTTTTGGTTTCATACAACCTACAGAATTTCGACACATGTTTATGATAAAAACTTTTTATGACTTGTGTCATTGCTCTTCTTGTAATCATGAGAAACGAAAAGTCACAATGTCTTTATCAAATATTTGGCTTTGACAGGTACTACTCTGTGAATCTGAAGATAGGAAACCCGCCAAAGATTTTCGACTTTGACATTGACTCAGGCAGTGACCTTACTTGGGTCCAATGTGATGCTCCTTGTACTGGTTGCACCAAAGTACTCTTCGTCTTTCTTTCTTTAAATGAAATTTGCTTCACTAAAGCCCTCATTCTTGTTTTCTTGGTTTGCTCATGAATTAAGTGCTTAGTTTGGGTGTGTTTGTGTATGGTGCATTTTGTAGCCCCGTGATCAACTTTATAAGCCCAAGAACAACCTCGTGCAATGTATCAACCCGATTTGCACTGCCATCCGTTCACAACCTTGCAAAAAGCCGACCGATCAATGTGACTACGAAGTCGAATATGCTGATCATGGATCGTCTCTTGGGGTGTTGGTTGAGGACAACTTTCTACTCACATTCAGCAATGGCTCAGCTCTTGGTCCACGTTTGGCCTTTGGGTCAGTATCACTTGGATTACTGTTTCATTTTCCCTCTCAATTCAACACGAACTAAGAAAATGCTTTTGTTTTCTGTTATCTTCAGGTGTGGATATGATCAGAAATATGAAGGTCAGGGCACGCCTCCGCCCACTGCAGGAGTGCTTGGCCTTGGCAATGGCAAAGCTAGTATCGTGTCACAACTAGCTCAAATGGGTGTAATTCGTAACGTCGTTGGCCATTGTCTTAGTGGCAAAGGAGGAGGCTTTCTCTTCTTTGGAGATAATTTTGTTCCTTCTTCAGGAATTACATGGACACCCATATCACACAATTCCTTGGGCTCGGTGTGAGTAGCCGTAAACCCTTAAACATATCCAAACATGATTTGTCAATTTTGCATGCTGTTGATTTTGATATAATCTAACATTATTGAGTTGTGCACATGCTCTTGTTACTCGTAACTTAGAAACCTATAGATGTAGATATGCATATTTTGCATCTATAATACTCAGTAAACTCAAAACTTAATGGAGAATCACGCATTACTATCTTTCAGTAAACACTACACCTCAGGACCAGCAGAACTCTACTTTGGTGGAAAGCCTGCTGGCATAAAGGGCCTCGAGGTGATTTTTGACAGTGGGAGCTCTTACACCTACTTTAATTCTCCAACTTATGAGGCCGTAGTTAACCTGGTAAACAGAAACTGAAGACGACACAATATTTTTATGCAAAATATTTAATCAAACTCTCTGAAGGACATTTAAATCACTTGTGTATGGTTCAGATCAAGAAAAGCCTAAACGGGAAGCATCTCAAGGATGCACCTGAGGATAGATCGCTGCCAATCTGCTGGAAAGGCAACAAAGCTTTCAAATCTGTTCAAGACGCCAAACATTTCTTCACGCCCTTGGCACTGAGTTATACCAACGCCAAAAACGTTCAGCTGCAGTTACCGCCGGAAGCTTATCTTATAGTCACGGTGAGCTATTGAAATGGTTGTTTCCACTTTGCCATTCGGTAGACTGAGACAAAGACTTGTGGGAAACATGCCTAACTTGATCTTTCTCTTTCAGAAACACGGCAATGCTTGCTTGGGGATTTTGAATGGCACTCAAGTGGGTTTGGGGAATCTCAACTTAATTGGAGGTAACACGTTAATAATAATTACGAAGACATGATTATTATTATTATTATTATTATTATTTTTTTGGGTTTCTACTACCTATGACAATCTGATCACTCTGTATAATAGACATTTCCTTACAAGAAAAGATGGTAATTTACGACAACGAGAAGAAGCAGATTGGATGGGCCCCTGGAAACTGCGATAGGCTTCCCAAGTCCTGAACCATCACCTTCGTAAGTTACTTTCTTGGATATGATTATTCCAATAGATTTCTCACCCTTTTTTCCCCCTGTTTTAAACAGTGTGGATGCTGAACATAACGAGGGTTTTTCTGAGCCATATGCAGTGAATCTCGGTATATCAGCAGAGAACTGTCCTGCAACCCGAAGGAAGCCACGACACGAGCTATAGATAAAGTGAATGGAAAGAAATAAGTTAAAAAAAAAAGAAGCACTTACAGCAATAAAGGTAAAAGTAGTTTTATACGTATGTTAGTTACTTTGGTGATGCGAGGATTTTGAAATCCTCATCCTCTATAATCTAAAATATGTTATACACATTACAAAGCAATAAAATTTGTTGTTAAAGATGAAAATTCATGTACAATGATGTATCCTCGTCACTCATGACATCTGTAGCGGAACTCTATTCCTACCGCCAGATGTCAAAATTACATTTACTCGGTCATCGCTTTCAACAAATTGTCCTCGGTTGATATTTCCCTGACTGTACAAAAAATTAACGCTTACTACCTGCAAGACGTGCGAAGAAAGTACAATGTTGTTTTTGCAACGCTAAAAAGCCGTTACTCAAGTGTGGTATTTTGTTGAGAATGGGTTCAAGATTAGGGAGGTGAAGAAAGAGAATAAAGATTGTTAAATGGTTAAAAATCCATTCTCATGACAAGGAAACAAAGTCTTGGGTCCAACATGTGGGTTGAAATCTATGTGGTTTTGATTTAAACCAATGATTTTGCACCAATATGATTTGACTTGGATGATGAGGATTAGGAGTTCAAGCAACATAAATAAATAAATAAGGGTGATAAAGTTCTTCAAAATTGATTTGTATGTGTTTCAAAAAATAGACAGTCAAACACCAGTTTAAACCCACGAGTTAATCTATATAAACCCACGTACCGGACACACATGACCGAATTTGTTGCCATCTAAAATGTATGAAGATTGCAAATGCTATTTGCTAATGAATCAGGAATCAAACCGACCTGAAATATTGGTTCGGTGGTTAACCTTGGGCATGCTACAATAGGCAACTCGTACACCGCATTAAGTCAACCGCAAGATATCTAAAAATTATGTCAGATGATAGCTAAAAGAAATCAACAGAGATTTGAATTTCCATATGGAACAAGAAGCAACCAACAGTATAATGATATAATTTGCACCAAATTCTACATCAACAGGCTCATTGGAAAGATATTATAACAGAAGTCACCTTTGAGTGGCAAATCTTTGTTACGGCGTCCACGTGGACATTCTGCAGTTCTTCAAGAGTTGTCACATCCAAACCGGCAAATCGTCACCCTGAACAGTACATTAGCTTTTTGTTTTCAGGAAATATTTCAACTGCACATTTATGTTGTAGACAAAATCTATTATCATAAAAAAAAAAAAAAGGTAGGACGTCCAAAAAAGCTGGATGCTTTATTTCAATGATAAAGACCAAAACTTAAAAGAGACTTTATCCTCCTGACCAACTTTCTAGTTCAAAAGGGCATTATTTGACTGATGAGCACCAAAATTCCAAGACCCTGTATTCTAATCACAGTGAACTTATACAATTCTACATCCTCAAATTGCATGGGAATTTATTGCAAGACAAACTGCAAACGTGAGAAGTGAATTAACTAAAACCCAAATGTGCAAGATATTAGATAAACATACGGCCAAACAACACAAATCATAGACACTCCAAGCATATGACCTGTAAACTCTTTTTGCCGCCAACAGAAAAATGTATGCTAACAACACGCAAAATCCAATTGGACTAAAGCTGCTCGCTACGAAACCTTTGCTAAAAGAGGCTCTGCAATGGGCATACCTTCAATCTAGAAATATAACTTTCTAGCTCTTTTGATCTTTTCTTTTCTTTCTGATAGTTAGCTCTCAACTCCTCTAAGACATTCATCTTATCCATGCTTTTGCAGATCTCACCATCTTTGAACATATCTGAGCAGCCATTGGATGGCAGAAGCCCATTTCTGACTCCTGAACGCGAACTATCTGCTGGATGAATTCCTTCAGATGGCACGTCCTCACCATTGTTGCTAGACTTTGTCAGCTTTGCAACATGCACCCATATATTTGCAAGCTCATTTTCCAAATTTTCCTCATGCCGTTTTGCTTCATCTAGTCTTCTCCTCAGACCACCTTCTATTTTGTCTCTTTCCGATTGCGCTTTTTCAAATGCAGCTTCTTTTTGGCATCTTGCATTAAGCTTCCTCTGAAACTCCTCTACGATAAATTCATTATCTGGCTTTTTAGAGCGGCCATCAGACCGACCCCTATTTATTTTGCTTGAAATGATATACAGTAGGACTTTGAGCAGGCGTTGACCAGCAATGACCACCCTCTTTTGCCGCAGCCATTTCACCAGTCAGCTTTGCATTTTCATAAGAAAGTTTGGTTACTTCCTCGGCCAAGTTTCTATCAACTGCCGCTGCCGCTGCCGCTGCCAACTCTTTTGCATATGATGCTTCCTCTGCTAGTTTCCTGTTCTGAACTTCAAGCCCGTCCTTTTCCTCAGTCAGTCTAACACGATCTTGCTCCAAGTCCTCTATTTCAGCAGCCTATGGAAAAGCTACACATTAGCGAACTACTTAACAATAACGACAGGACGATAGTTTTCACTTGGTAAAATCCAAACAAACAAAAGATCATGTAATGGACTAAGACAGCATATTGGGTTCTCGTACAGAAAAAGATGCCTCAAAAGAACTAGAATGATCTGCATATAAATTTGGGAATTGAAATTGCACTCTTAGAAGTCCTCAAGGGGTAATACTCTGTTCAAGCTCATGACGCTTGTTGGTGTATTTTCATCAGCATAAGTTTCCCCATATGAAGCAATCCTGCTTTCTCCGGGGTTCTTTTGCAATATCTCATCAGAACACATATCAAGTGAAGCAGCACCATTGTCGGCAATTGTTCGTGTACTTGCACTTTTATCTGATAAAGAACTAGGCTGTCGCCTTAGCAGAAGAATAGTCTCTTGCATCTCAGCATTCTCGGATATCTGAAACAAAAACAAGATATAATTATCAATCAACAATTCAAGAACGGAGAAAGGATCCTCAACGCAAGCTCTAACCACTTAGAAAAGAAAATTCTAAACTGCAACTTCAAAATAAATTTCCACACAGCAAGATATCATTTTGCAAATATGTAATCAGCTGAAAAACACAAAAAGAGTTGTATATAAGGACACAATTGAAACTTTAATTAACATAAAAAAAGACTAACCAAAAACCATAGGCAATAGAAGGATTGTACTCATTCCTGACTGTGTTATGTCCATCGGCGGACCACGCTACCTCGTCTCCTCTGTTAAGCTCACGTGGACTGGTTGTTTAAGCCACATGCAAAATCCCAAATATCGCCGTAATAAAAGCCAAAAAAAAAGCAAAAAGCATCCTAGCTGTCTTTCAGTAAAGGCCTAACGTATGAATCTAGCCTAAAATCATTTAATAAAGGCCTCATATAGGGATCTAGGTTGTGATCAAAATGAATTGAGCCTAAAAAATGTGAGTGATTTAGGCCAGATTGTTGTGATTAGGATCGCAGGCCTATTGTTCGTTCGATTAGTGTCATAGATCGGTTCGACGTCTTTGGTTCGATTGCAGTTTCTATTTGATTCATTTGGGATAAATTTACACACCATTCATTATTTTGGACTTGATAAGTAGCGGTTCGTTGGAGTCAGTGATTTGAGCTTGGCAGTATAAGGAGATACTTGAACCACAAGGTAACGTGAGTAGAGGTCCAATGTTTATGATTTATCAGGGATTCACACATGTCCTATTATTATGAACACTACAACCACTCTTTTCATTAAAGCAAAGATCTCAGGGGTGTTCTCTATAAATAGAAAATAGAGCTCTACAATGAGAAAAAAAGAAAATCTTATTATAGAGTGTACCATTATAAATCTCACATATGTATTATTTATTTTTGCTGTATTGTTTGCTCTATCTACTGCTTTAATTTAACCTTCATTTTATAATCATCTCAATTTATCATAATAACAATGATTTGAAGGCTTAAACTCGCAGATAGCAAATGTCAAATTAAGTTTTAATATGTTTGTATTTAATTGTAGATTCAACGTCTATAATACCTCTATCAAAGGTTTTTTTTTTTTTTTTTTGGCTCTAAAAGTTTGAAGAAGTTTACTTTTCTATTAAAAGATTACCTGTAATTTTTTTCGTTGTGTCTGAATTGACAAAAAATTTCGGCTTTACCAGTCGATGTGTTTTATCCCAAAGCCAGTTTCGTAAAGTAATAGTTTCAATGTGATTTTTTTTTATAAGTAAAGTTTTTTTTGGGGAATTTTTTTTGAGAGTAAACTAATATTAGTTTTAGATTTATTTATTTTAAAAAGTATTTATTTTATTTTATTTTATTTTCTAATCATTTTAGATTTACGTGGGATGGATTAGGAAGCGCAGGGGAATCAGACCGTCTCCATTTCCCGCCTCGAAATCGAGTTTGGCGCCATTCTCCCATCTCCATTTCTCTGTCTTCCTTCACACCCACACCTCCCCAAACCCTTATTCGGATCTTCCGAGGTCGGAGAAACAACCCTAACCCACCATCATCATGACCGAATTCGTCTCCCTCATGGACATCGACGACGACGACAACGCCGCCGCCGCCGACCGCCCGGCAAAGCCAAGCAGCAAGGGCAAGAGCGTCGCCGCCACCTCCGACGGCAAAGCCACCCCCTGGGTCGAGAAGTACCGCCCCCAATCCCTCGCCGATGTGGCCGCTCACCGCGACATTGTTGATACCAGTGAGTCCACTTCATTTCCTCCTTCTGTTCCTCCATCCTAGGGTTTTCTTATTTGTCCAATTTGCCTTCTGGTTTTCTGTTTGGTTCTCGAGAAAAAATGTTTCAATTTTTATTTTTTTCTTGCCAGTTGATAGGCTAACGAGTGAGAACAGATTGCCGCATCTTCTGCTGTACGGCCCACCAGGGACCGGAAAAACTTCGACCATTCTTGCCATGGCGCGAAAGCTTTACGGAGCGCAGTACCACAACATGATTCTGGAGTTGAATGCTTCGGACGATAGGGGAATCGACGTCGTGCGTCAACAGATCCAAGATTTTGCTAGCACTCAAAGCTTCTCCTTTGGGTATTTTTCTGTTTTTGGTCTTCGTTAATATTGAAGGAAAATTCGAAGCCTTCTTTTTTCTTAAGGATCACTGCAAACAAACGGCACTTTGTTTCGTAACTGATTATGGAAATAGTTTCGATTGACAGTGCAAAGGCATCAGTGAAGTTGGTCTTGCTGGATGAGGCTGATGCAATGACAAAGGATGCACAATTTGCTCTTCGAAGAGGTATATTAGTAGTCTTGAGCTCTGGTTTTAGTTAGTCTTTTTTTCCACTGAAAAGATATTAAATGTAATGTATTTATATATGTATATTTTGTGGTGCAGTGATCGAGAAATACACGAAGAATACAAGATTTGCCCTTATCTGTAACAATGTTAACAAGATTATACCCGCACTACAGTCGAGATGTACTCGGTTTAGATTTGCTCCTCTTGATCCTGTTCATGTCAATGAGCGACTTAAACATGTTATAGAGGCTGAAGGGCAAGTACTTTTTTCTCTTGTCTTTTTGACTTCATGTTTGTACTCTCTGGAGGATTTTTTGGGAACTCAGACTCTCAGAGTGAGGCTTTCTGTTTTTGTGTTACATTATCCTGGATTCTTTTAAGTTCCTGTGGTAATATAAGAACTAATGTCGGTTATTTCTGTGGGGCAAAATCTTATATATAGAGACCAAGGAACTACCGAGTTACTAGCATGGTTATTTTCTTTTTTAGTTTTTGTTAGTTCTGACGAGAACCAAAAAACTTATGCCATTTTTTGACAACTTTTGTTCTGAATCAGGCTTGATGTGTCTGAGAGTGGCTTGAAAGCACTTGTCCGGCTTAGCAATGGTGACATGAGAAAGGCCTTGAATATTTTACAGGTTTTTAAGATCTTTCTCATACTTAATCGCATGTTGAAAATAATTGTTTGAATTTATCTATCTTGTTCTTTAAGAGGGGTTGAATTACAATGACAATTTCTTTTACGCAGTCGACGCATATGGCTTCCAAGAAGATAACAGAAGAAGAAGTATACCTTTGCACTGGAAATCCATTGCCCAAAGACATTGAACAAATATCTTACTGGCTTCTGAATGAATCCTTTGCAGAAAGTTTTAAGCGTAAATTTATAGCCTTATTCATTACGTGCTACTGTAAATTTTTTGTCGCGATTTGCGACTCTCTGACTCTGTCATGTTTCTCACATTATATTTTGTACCCAAATTATTGTAGAAATATCAAATATGAAAGGAAGGAAAGGATTGGCCCTGGTCGATATTGTAAGAGAAGTGACCATGTAAGTTCTACGCATTTTATGCTTGATAACTCTTCATTCTCTTTTTCCCATTTTTTATGCGTGATGTTGTTTGATCAGGTTTGTCTTTAAGATAAAGATGCCATCAGATGTTCGAGTTCAGTTGATTAATGATCTGGCGGACATAGAGTATGTACACATGCCTTGCTCTGCTTTTACCTCTATTAGTCTATTTTTTTAGTTCTTGATTTTTACAGCAGAGTTCATCTTCTGGATCTGGTAACAAGAATTTTTTTTTAACTTCTCAATCATTTTTGTCACCTGTCTGGGTAAAAGAGAGGAGATCCACTGGAACAATAGGGCTGCATTCTGGTATTCTTTTGCTTGTAAAGGGGATAGCACTATGATATACCATGCTTCTCATTGTTGTTCAGGATTTTGTCAAGCTTCCTGATTGAATTGAATTCAAACTCGCTAAAACTTGCATTGGTACTTATTATCTAGGACTTGGTTCTCCTGTGCAGATACAGATTGAGTTTTGGGTGCAATGACAAATTGCAAGTTGGATCACTTATTGCTTCTTTCACAAAAGCTCGAGCATCGCTGGTTGCTGCCGCCAAGTAGTTATTTGTCCAATTTGTGGTTGTTGCTTCCCATATCAACTTCCGAGGCATATTGGCCGTGCATTAGCCTTCTTGATGCAAATATGGATGTTGTAACGAAACTTGTTCTATGTGATATCCGGTCGGGACTTCCTTTTTCTCTTTCTTTAAGTGAAAGATTTGCTGGTGAAGAGTGCTGTTTTAGGGGAGAAAATGCCTCATAGACAGTGCTTATATAGCTTGTCGGGGCATGTGAATTTAAAATGTGAAGTTAAATTTGGAATTTGGCGGCTTGAGACTCGGCTCTTTCTGATGATTTACTGAGAGCTTTTAGATGCATTTTCAGAAGCATTACAATACAATTACCGCTTCAGCTGCCTCTATATCTAATCTATTTGCATTTGATGTATTATAAATGGGAATGTAGTGATCTTATCAAACTAATATGGTTTTTGGTCATTTGAAAACACAAGTGACAGGCCGCACTTTGACGGGACTAAGGCTCCCTTCTGATCAAGGACTGCCCATATATTTCTTTCCTATGGCTGTTTGCGTTTTTGCATGGTACCGCTTAAGCCAAAAGAGGCAATTAAGTTGAATATCATCTACTTATAGGGTGTATTGGAGCAATGGTTAAAACTAATTGGTTAAGAACACTAATACGTGAGAATTTTATACTGTAGTAATTTTTTTTGGAGAGCTTTACACTAATTGACACTTACCAAGAGCCAAACACCCTATTATTTGGCATGGTGTTATAAGGATTTGATATGGTACCGAGAATTGGAAACTTAACCAAAAAAAATTGCAAAAATTTTGCCCATCAAGAGTTTGTTGTCCGAAGGAATCTTTTATCAGAACCAATGGCCATGTAGATTCTATTTGAAAAGAGTACAGGTAACAAATACAACATGTACAGCCCTATTTACTCATTAAAAGGGCATAATTTCATGCAAAAAGCTCAAATTCAAGGATTTTTGAAATGTTGTTTCTTCCTAGCATCTCTGAAAAGCTAACACCTACAGAGACTTGCCTGTACAAACTCCTATCAGCTTTTAAAATTACTATATCGTGACAGTGCCTTTCCACTCTCTTTTATCCCACTGCAAGTTACGAATATAATTTAACACTTAAACAACTTCAGGCTACAAAACTGGACCTCCAGAAGACACCAACTACAACCATAAGATATTCATCGGGCCTATTAAGCTAATTATCTATTTCTTTTGCTTAGCTTTGTGGGTGTATTTGCTGCCCATGTTTTCCCGATCAGAGATATATCTTTTCACATACCTTCATTTGATATTCTGTTGGACCAAATAATCTCAATTTCTAGCGCGCGCGAAGATCCATCTTTGTTGCCATCGTGATTAAGGCTGAACAAACCACTGTATACTCCTTCAGTGACAACTTTGTCAATCTGGATAGTCACCTTTCCCAGAGTATTCTGAAAAAAAAAAAAAAAAAAAAAAATAAAGAAGGCCCACAAACCCAATTGTCTAGATGCATTGTACTTGCGAGAGTTTAGAATATACAAAAAGAGAACGCCATGTGCAATGACAAGTAAAGTAGACATGATCGCAACAATCCATAGACGACCGGGATGTGGTGATCTAATAGACGTAGAATTGATTACCTTCCCAAAAGTATTTTTGCTTTTGCAGACGATGTGAAGCTTTTGTCCCTTTGGAGGTACATCAAATGCCCATGCAAACCCTTCTTCCCACTCCGGAGAAATGCTGTGGCTCACTACCTAATTAGGATGAAAGACTGTCAGTATAATGTAACTGCACGCTCCTAGAAATAAAATCACCACATGCAAAATATAAAATGTTAACTTACTATAAGGTCGAACACTATACTATAATTTACATTAACAAAGTTATTCCTTGTTGAATCCCGGAACACTTGGAACTGGAATTTCTCAAGAAATTCAATATTATTCGTTTCCATAAGAACAAATTTTCCGGAAGATCCATGTGTTGCCCATTCAACTATTATTTAAACTAGAGTTTTAAATCTTTTGTTGCCAGATCTTGATTGGGTTGACACAATTACTATGAACTTCACATCTTCTGGAAAAAACCAAGTAAACTTGAGGCATTGCATATAAGCTAAAGAATGAACAGGCTATTTCAGTACATGATACATAAATATCTACTACCTTGGTTTGTCGAGCAGGACCGTTGCCTATTGTTAATCGACAAAAAGCATTTGTGCTTCCCATGGCCTGCTTGAGGTTGATTCCACGCCTAATTGTAACAGTCAAGCAACCGGGTAAGCAATGCAACAGACTGTCAGCTCTCTCATGGAAACTCGGTGGGCAGGTCTTCATGAGCATTTGCAGTGTGGGAATGGCTTCAGCAGCAATCATGGCTTGAGATTTTGCTATATCTATTGGCATCGTTGCCCAAGATTGCTTTAACAAGCACAGGGTGTCCAAAACAGATTCCTGAGCTGCCTCACTACCAGATTTTAGAACTCCTATCAGATTGGGAATGCAGAAAGTAGCTGCTTCAGAGATATGGAGCTTGGGGAAGTTGGAAAATATCACGTTCAAGGTTCTTAAGACCTCTTCATTGATGGTCGCCGAGGACCACAACTCTCTTTCAAGTGCAGCTGTAGACCAGAGAATTATAGGATTATAGAATTCAGTATATATTAACAAAAACTCTAAAGAGAAAATAGTAAAAATAATAATATTTTACTCTTATCACAACCAAGGAGGATATTAGTTTAAGATACTTAGGGCATAACACGCAGCAGCGCTAAAAGGGGAGTAGAATTATGTAGGAGGATCAAAAAAAGAGTAGGGGTAGACTAAGACTGACATTGGTGGAAGTGATTAGTAAAGATACACATATAAGATATGTACTAATGTCATTGCATGGCCAAAAGGCGAGGAATTTAGTAGTTTTTAATAAGTATCCATGTAGCTGTCCAAAATATTCAAATTAAGGCTGATCTGAGTTAGGCCGTGTTAACTTAAAAATTCTGAAACTAGAGTATTAAAAGAAAAAAGGAAAAAAAGGGGGGGAAAAAAACACCTTGAAGGAATTAACATTCAGCAAACAGGTCCGTGAGTGTAAACAAATCAGCACATGGAAAAAAGGAGCATCTTTTCCTTTTATAATTACCTGTCAATGATCTAATTAGCTCATTTGACACGTACTCTTGGAGTGTGTGATTAGAGAATAAAAATTTGATCAGCAATGCTGCCTGTGCAGAAACTTCTGGATTGGGAGACAGTAGTAATTCCTGAATGATCAAAATGCCGCCTGCTTCTGCAACGGCTCGCCTATTTGTTCTGCTATGCATGACAAAGTTTTGCAATGCACAAATTGCCACCATTTTCATATCCTCTGTCGGCTGGTCTTCAAGCAAACTTATCAATGCACGGCAGGCAGAAACAGAATCACTAGCTCTGGCAAGTCCCTCATGCTGGGAAAGGTCTCCAAGAGCTAGAGCTGCAAGAAGTTTACCAGATTGCGATCTGGTTTGTGGATCTAACAGATATTGGGACAAAGGTGCTATTGCATACTTAGAGACCTTCATCTCTCGTATCCGCACATTATTAAATAATCCTTCAAGTAACCTTCCAGATGCTTCTTCACACTGATGAGATCTTAAAAGGTCCAAAAGGGCATCTATGGCTCCAGCTTCAGTCATCTGTATGGCGCTTAAGGCATCACTCCTTTCGTGAACAATCAAGGCATTAAGAGCCAGAGTGATGGTGCTCTCACGCGTTGAGTGCAGCATTTTCACAAGAACCACCACTGGAACTTTAAAATAGTACTCAGCATTGAAGCGTAAAACGTTAGAGAGGACCAAAGCAGCTGACTCCCACAGTGCATGAGGTGGCTGAGGGTCATCCTGAATGATCACCTTTGCAAGCTCAAAAATTCCTCCGGCATCAGCAACTGCCTTTGGCCAACTGGTGGAGATTTTTTCCAATGCCTTGATTGCAGTTTGCTGTAAATTCAATATTCCGATTCCAGCTAGCTGCACAAGAGGCACGACAGCATTCTTTGTTGTAATATCTTGTTGAAAATGTTCCTGAGCAAGAAGATGAGAGAGCAATTCTGTGCCAAGCTGCTGGATGGCTTGAGATGGGGATTCTAGAAATGAAATAAGAGGTTCAATGACTTGGCTAGGAGTGAGTTTTAAAGTTGTAAGGCTTTGTGGCTTCTCCAATATATTTACAAGAGCCTGCAATGCACTATGCTGTCCCCACAAACTGATATCTGAACGGAGTAAAACCAGGAAGAGGGGTTCTACAATATTTGCAGCGGCTGAACTTCTAGCTATTGCATTACTATTTGTCAAAATACGGAATAGTTCTGCAATAGAGGAGCATAATGAATTGGGAGCAACAGGTAATAGCTCAAGACACTTATCAATTATTCCAGCATTGACCATATCCAATTTGCATGGGGTCCGGTCCTTCCCCAACTTTATGAGAGAACAGATGCTAGCCTCAATTAGCTGATAGTTTGCGCCAGATACCAATCCAACTAGAAGATCTACAATATCATAGGCTGATGCAAGCTCCACCTGTTGTTCATCATCCAACAATTTCTCAAAAGCACAAACTCCAGCTTCAACGGCTGTATTTGCATCAGATTGCATCAAGGAGATAAAGGGCTCAATGAACTCAGAGACAATTGGAATTGCTCTGACTTTGCTGTTACCAAACAGGATAAAACAGAACTGGGCTGCATTTCTCTTCAATTCTAAGGATGAAGCGGAAGACAATATTCTGTACAGACTCCCAAGAGGGTTTCCTTCCACATCAGTCAGGAAAGCTGCTTTTGAAGAATTTCCTGAAGTCAACTTGATCAAAGCGACAAGAGCAGCCTCTTGTTCGCTCTCAGATGCAGCATTAAGCATGTCAACCAGTGGCTGAACAGCCTGTCTCGCCAGTTCTGAATCTCTGATGCTCTCAGCATCAAAAAGCTCATGTAGAGCCCTTGCAGCACTGAATCTGGCACTTCTTGACCCAAGACGCAACACGGCTACAAGTTGATTTAAGGAACTTGCTGATGCTTCGTATCGGATCAGATCAGGATTGCTGAATAATATTCTAAATAATTCAGATATACTGGCCTCTGTTGAGTCTTGAGGGCTCAAAGATAAATACTTTGTCAGAGCATCCAGAGCTCCAGCTTCAGCCATAATTAATTTGTTTGTATCGCTACCATCTGCAATACGTGTCAATAGTTGGACAGCAATTGGAGGGGCAGCAGGTCTATCTGGTATTGGTCTCAAGAGATCCACTAGAAGTGGTATAGATTTACGTGCAGTGGACCCAAATCTTACATCTTCATTATCAAAGAGGTGCTCCAAAACAACTTGCTCAGGATTGCGCACCATGGAAAACTCTTCTGATAGAGCAACAAGATTTGGCATGTCTGACTCCATGTAGCCAATTAAGTTTATTAACCCTGAAACAGCACCTGAATTTGCAATAGCAAGATTGGTTCCCTTGCTACCATTACAAGCAAGGCTGGCCATTGACTGTGCAGCAAAGAATCTGTCGATCATTTCATCAGATCTCAGCAGAAGAGCAAGTGAAGGAATTATGCGCATTGTCGTAGGAGATGAAACAACATCTGTGTCTTGGAACAAAATAGCAAGAATTAGGGCACTAATCCATATGCCTTCGCTGTCCTCAAATTCTGCCTGCAAATAAAGACAGTATTAAGTTCGGCTAACAAAATAAAATAGCAAATAATATCTCAAAACAACACATGCACAATCGAACACCTTTTCAAGGCTTTTGATTTTGTTTTGATCTAATTTTCAATCTTCTGGCTGACCTGACAATGCCTTGTCCTCAGCTTAGCTTTGATCATAAGATTTAGACTAATTCCAATAATGTTTTTGTTTCTTATATTTGAGAGAGAGAGACAGAGGGAGGAAAAACTAATCATTGTCATACCTGTGGGTTGGAAGAGTAGCTTGCAAGCTTGTCAGAAAGAGCCTCAAGTCCACCAGCTTCCAAAATAGTCACTCTATTTTTTGTATGATATGCAGCTATTAAAGACAACAACCACAAGGCAACAGTACCCCCCAAAACACTGGCTGGGTCAGGAATATCAAAGTCATCTGCTTCCTGGAATGCTGTTCTTTCCATAAAACCTCTTGGAGTTCTGACTTCAATTTCTAAAGAAGATCCACTGTAATTTTTCTTCATTATTTCTACTAAAGCACATACAAGAGATTTCAAATATCCTGACATTTCAAGCGTTTCGATAGATTGTTGTTTGTGCTCTTTCACAGCACAAATGAGTAATGCAGCCGCTCCAACTCTCACTTCTAAACTAGATGAGTTCATTATTCTATCAGCTAGTGAGCTAATGGATCTAGATCTATTGACCAACAGATGACCAAGCACTACTGATTGATCACCGCAAAGCCTAGAGAGAATTTCAATTGCCTTATCTTGCAAGGACGAAGGCCCATCAGCCAGGCAGCACACCAGATGCTCTAGGCTTGAAGGAACTTCAGCAAGGGCAGACCAAGGAGGGTATGAGAAATTCACACCCTGCTTTGTCCTAGCCAAAAGTGATACCACTTCTAAAGTATCTGCAGCATCAGTCCCATCCAAATCCATTGAATTTAAGGAGTCAACAAGAGCAAGAACAGCAAAATGACACTGACCGTTTCCTGGTAACACATCACCTAGTGAAAAATGCATCAATAATTGATAAAGAGCACGTGATGCATTCTTTTTACCTTCCAAAGTTCCATCTCCCAGTACTCTTGTCAATGCAGAAACAACATCTTCTGTCAAAGCTTCTGCAGCAATTTGCGGATCAGATAGAAGATTGGCCAAAGCAGCAACTGCAGTTTCAGCTGCATCAATGGAAGAAGTTTTCGCCAGCTTGATAAGAGGCTTGACATCCCCTTCCGCAATATAAGACATCTTGTTTGTTGATTTAGCTTTTGTTGGACGGGACAAAGCACCTAATGCACGAGCAGACTGTGTTGCAACCACTTGAGCGTTGCTGGTCAAAAGCTTCATGCAAGGATGCACAATCTCATCAGTTGCAAGACTATCGCAAATATCTTGTCTTGTGCTGAATAAATCGGCAAGCACAGAAGCTGCATATTCTTGAGTTTCTTCGTTTGATGAATTAAGAACCTGGACAAGAGATCTTAAACCTTTATTAGGTGCAGAACCCTTGTGCACAAGATCCTTCTGTGATGCCATTGTGAGCACATGACCCAAAACATTGATTATATGGGCCTTTGAGCTTGGAGAGTCTCCAAGGAGCAAAGCTAGTAATTGGTTGATGGTGGCAGAATCTGCTGTCCTGATGAGCTTGGTAAGTGCCATTGCTGAGGCCTCTTGGCCTCTCGACCCGCCACTTTTCAAGAGCCATAAGAATGCTGGGATTGCTCCAGCTCTTTCAACACAAGCACAGATATCTTCACTATGGCAGCATAAATTCCACAAAACATGTGCAGCAACCTCCTTTGCCTTTTGGGAGCCTGTCTCTAGCAACTGTACCAATGGGGGAATTCCACCTGCAGCAGTGATAGCCCACTTGCTGTCATCAACCTGATCAGTTAAGATTGCCAGCAACTGAACAGCATACTCCTGATGCTGCTCACTTGATAAACCCAATAATGAAATAAGTAATTGAATTCCTTCTCTCTTGCCTATGGCCTCCCAAATGCCAACAACATCACAGCACAAACTTGTCAAATACTGTATCAGATACTCTTGCACATCAGTAGTGGCCATTGTTATAAGTCCGATAAGAACCTTTTTGGCTTCTGCATGATTGATCCATCTTGAAAGATAGTTGTTTCCATATAGACTAGCCATGGCCTCAAGCACACGATCTTGAACTAGCTTATTATCACGAGGCTTAAGCAGCACTACTAGAATGTCCTCTACTTCTCTCACATCAAATGGCTCCTCATCGCTGCCAGATTTCATCTCAAAAACCATCAATGTATAAGCTAAAGCTCCAATAATATCAGCAACAGGAGCACTTAGACGAGGCGATTTCGAAAGGTCAGCAAGATATAAAACCAAAGTAGGCATCCCGCCACATATATTTGCTAAAGCACGTGTAGCATGCTCCTGCAAAGCCTGACCACACTGCCCTTGCATACACTCTTTAGATGGAGCAACTATTGCCCCAATAAGAACTTGAATGCCATTTGCATCTACAACAGCCTTCTTGGCTTCTGTTGATTTTGAGGAAAGGGCTTCCAAAGCATCTGCAGCACTTGCACGCACAGAAATCTCATTTTCCTGAGAAACAAGCCGAAGCAAAACTCTGACCGCTTCAGAATCTATTACTTTGGGAATGCTGTCACTGAAAGCCAACAAAAGACGAGCCAAGAGAGAAGCCGCATTAGACTGAGCAGTAGCATTATCAGAAGACAGAAGACCCACAATTATATCCACTCCTCCAGCCTCAAGTGTTGCTCTCCAATAACCATCCTTGTCCCCGCAAAGATTTCTCAAAGCCCCGGTTAAAAATCCCTCTACCACTTTGTCCTGGTTATTCTTTGGATTGAGTTGATCCCATAAGGTCGGCACAACACCCTCTGTTACAAATATTTTCATACCAACATGATCGTCCAAGAGTCCACCAGCAGAAACTTCATATATAGCCTCTGCCGCAGCTTTCCTAGCCTCAATAGATTCAGATTTCAACAGCAAAAGTAAAGGTGGGATGCACCCACCTAGAAGAACCTTAAGACGTAAGTCCTCATCTTTGCACAGAACACTCAGGGTTGCAGCAACGTTAACTTTAGCCAACGGGGTCCCACTTCTGAGAATGCTTATGAATAATGGCATTGCCTGGGCATGAGAACCAATAAGCGCCCTGGCATCCTTTCTTGCTTTAGCAATACCTAGCAATCGTGCTGTAAAAAGTTCTTTCTCATTTGGCGAAGATACGCTTGCATGTAGTTGCTCAACAAATTGAGCAACAGTGGTCATAGTAGATTCTGCATCATCCATTGCCTCTGTTTCATTTAAGTCCCTATTTAACCAAAAAAAAAAGCAATTTTAAATTTGCACTTGGAGAACATAATACTCGTTCCCCATAAATCAAAGATTTAAAAAATAAAAATACTACTTGTTCTTCCCTTTTTTTTCTTTTTATTGATGCATACCAAGTTCAATCTATCAAAGATTGGGTACCATGTCAATTCAATGACCAGTTATACACAATAGAATTTAAAATCCACGGAATTTAGAAAGATCAAGTAAATAGAAGATTTTAACGACGCGAGAAAAAAAAAAAAGTAGAAAATTACTAACCCAGGCGGAGAAGTGGAGGAAGACACGGGCTCTCGTCGTTTTGGGGAGTGAAGCTTTGTCATTTGCACTATACGCCACTTTGGATTTCTCCTTGGCCTCTGAAATCAACACTTAACCAAGAAGAATTTCCACTAAATCAGCTGGAGATTGATAAGCAAATTCGCAGAAGATGTGACTAATTTCCGACGACATTGCTAGAAAATAGAAATTAAATTATAAAAAAAGATGTAATCCTTTTCTAAATTGAAAAAAAAAAATCATGCAAAAAGAGAAATACCTCGTCGTCAATGCAAGTGCCGAAGAACTCCGCAAGCTTCTTTCACTACCTCCAAACTCGGCACTTTCGCCTGAGAATATCACCATTTTCTACCTCATTTCCTCCAATTCGAATCCAAAACTGTTCACCACTGACATTGAGCTCCCTCGCGAAGTGTGAAACCTTCCCTTTCAATCCAAATCAAACCCAAACTCTGCACAGCAAAAAAGCGAAAACAGACATTACACAAACCACAATCGGAATCAGATCTTCAGAACAGGGAATAAAATAGCAACAACGATTATGGTTAATTAACCAAAATAGAGTACTAATAATGTGATCAATCAAATTTAAAATAATTAAAAAAATTAAGAACAGGTACGACAACGAATATCAGATCAGAGCATCGACACAGAAATCTAGGGCAACAGAAACGTCCTTTTTCTTAACCCGTCAAAGAAAATGTAGAATTAAACAAGAAAATACATACCCAAAAAAAAAAAAATTAAGCCTTGAAAAATTCAGTAACTGAGAAAAAAGCAAATGTGAGCCTGGCAATCGACAATGGAGGCAGAACAGGAAGTCTGTGAGTGAGAAAGAGAGTGAATCAGAGAGAAGAGAGTCTCGAGTCTTTTCATTTCCTTTCATATCATGTGTGTGAGCATTCTCTCTTTTTCTTTTTCTTTCTATCTGTCTTTCTTCTTCCCTTTTTATTTTCTTTTTAATTTTCTCTCTTCTATTTCCGTTTTCTTACATTTTTTTTATTTGTTTATTTATTTATTATTGTAAAAAATACACAATCTGTCTGTTTTTATTTTCTTTATTATTTTGACTGTTGTTACAAGTCTTTCCTTTGTTTTATCTATTGGCTTTGAAAGAGAAAATGTGTGTGATTCGCCTTAACGTGGGAGAAAATACAGCCAATGGGATTTTTTTACTCTTTTCAACCCTGTTCTCTCTGGATTGATGCTTTTCTGGTCTTTTGCTAGTATTTAAATTGCTTTATTTTTTTTGGGTTTTTTTTATATTTATTTAGTCATTTTTCTGATTTGGATATGAATATTTTCTTTTCAATTGTCATGGGGGTGATATCATTGTCGCATGGTTATATTTGGTTTTGGATTTACCACCATATGTATGGTTTTCCAAACTCAGCAATTGTAGAATCTGTAGTAGCGTACTATCCAAAGCACCATACCAATGAAGATTTGTGTACAAGAGCCAAATTTTGAACCAAATTCTAATTGCCCTTTTCACGTTTAAGAATGTTAATAAGAATAGGAAGACCTTAATTGCTAGAAACAGAATTTTGATGCTCTTTTCTTAGTGATTACTGAATTTAAGAATATAAATCTTTTCAATGTAATTATTAACATACTATAATTAAATAATCATCAGTTGATAATATGTGAACTTATATCAATACTGTAGTGTGTATATCGGTATTTAAGGGTATTTGGAAGCATTGGTAAAACACTGTATCAGTTTTATAATGTTGCTCAATTTTGTTTTACACTGTAACATGTAAAAGTTTTATATTGTTTGAGTTCAAACCAATGCTCCAACACCTTATTACTTTTCTCATTCTCTATCATGTAGGGCACACTAAACTCTCAGATTTGAGCCTGAGTTTCTCTCTAGATTTGTCTCACTTTTACGAATTAAGTTTGGGCTAGCACAACTTGGCATGATATATCCTAAATTTCAACTTAATGAGCAATTTTCAAAACAAAGTAAAAACTAAAATAGTTTGAGCTACTACATTGAGACGTTAAGGAAGAATAACACAACTCAAGGTTCCTCCACAGACAACTACATTATGGTATCGAGACGATTTTTTTTTTTTTTTTGGGTTGCTAAAGTATTAAGGTATTCAATTTCCTTCAAGAAAAAAAAAGGAGCACTCAATTTAGCAAAAGAATTATTGTTCTGCAGTATTCAACGGTATTCATTGATGCTTTAATTAGCCCCAAACCAAATAAGACAATTCCTTTAGATACGAATGCAGAAAATTGATGGTGCTCTAACCATACTGAGAGGTGAGACAAAGTCACCAATTGAAAGCTGCTTCAACTATATGTATCAATGTGTGCTTTTATTTCCAAGTCCACCTCACACAACAATTTATTTTATTTAATTGCGTTGCCTATGGGCCATAAACTATTAACTATAATTCAGACCAAGATCCAAATCCACCACAAACTTGTCATCGCTGACTAATTATACTGTTATTCTGCAGATTAGTTCTAAAAAAGAATCAATTTTATGCAGGAAGGCAATTTTTATTTTTATGCTCTGTTAATAAAGCATAATGTTTTAGTTATCGAAATAATTTTTTAAAGATCTAATTTGTGACAGGAAGTAATTTTATATCTCACACTGTAAATTTTTTAAGTAAATAGTTACATATCAGAACGTTATAATTCTAATCTAACAGTCTTCTTTAGATTTAGAAATCCATATATATTCTATTAATATGGTTAATGATAAAATAACCAATCCATCTGATGAGCTGATAAAAACAAACAACATCAAGGTTTAGTAAAATGCATGTGCTGGTGATGATGCATGGTAGGCAAAGTGTCCATGTATCAGATCTTATCACTGATGTTCATCTACAATAATCAAATGTAGATCTTAGGTACTACCACATCCCATTTGGTCAAGGGAAAGTGGACCCCCACCTAGGAAAATCCTCTTGAATGATTATGACATTCAATGTATTGCACCGTTTGGATCAAAACTTTGGAGATTGATTTTTGGTAGTGAAAAAATTAATATTTATTTTTGGTCAGTCCAGAAAGGAAGGGATATAAGAAACAGACATTCTGAGATCTGCACTAAAAAATAAAATAAAATAAGCTTGTTATGTGGTCAGTTAGACCAGAAAAAACCTGCCCATGGGGATCCATGCATATCCCATCTGCATGTGGATGGATGGCCGCTTGGCAGTGACTTTTTTGTTGGATAGTTCATAGTTCCATTACAAACATTTAAAAAAAACCTTAAAATATTAATGAATTTTAGTTACTACTTCTTACAAAAGGGTTTCTGATAAGTATTAGATTTTGAACCTGCTTTGTGATATAAGAAGTTTTTTTTTTTTTATAAATTTTGAGATGCCAAGTTGATTACAATAGTTATTAGTAGTTAAAAAAGATTTGATCTAATTTTCAACTTTTTTTCTCTTTTCCACTTTAGTTTCTGGAAAGTGAGTCGTACTGATCTACATGCATTGTCTACCACTATTATCGAATAGTTTCAAAATAGGCGATGGCCAACCACCGTGGAATGGAAGTCCAAAACGTGCAGTAATTTGAGTTGATTGGAATCTTATAAGTTGTTTGAAAAATATGATTAAAATTATTTTTATATTTTAAAATATTGTAATATATGAGAGATTTATATTACAATAATTTTTTATATTTTGTTGTAACATATGAAAATTTTTTACTATTTGATAATTATTTTTATAGTTCTAACCATAGTTGTCAAATATTCTATTAAGGTAAGGACTTGCGTATCATGTTGAGAACTTTATGTGAAACTTTCAATTAATAAATAATTATTATTTATTGTTGATAAATAAGTCGCAGTTATCTCCAGAACCAGTAAAATGCGTTTTCCCGCCTAAAAGCAGCCACTCAAATGTATGCAAGGCAAAGATCATAAAACGACACCTTCGAAATCTTCCAAACGGAGGTGGTTTGGCGATTGATGCAATCAAGTTTATCAACCAAACAAAGCCTTAAATCAATTGAAAAGCTGTACCCGTATTGAACGACAAGAAGTGGCCCACACACACCCGCCACGTACGGGCCAGGACAAAATACCTTGTATGGGCGAAAAGAAGACAAAGCATTCAGCATCAAAAAAAAAGAGAGGAAAAAAGAAAATCACTGGCGAAATTAAAACAAAACAAGTGGACAAGTGGGGTGCCTAGTATCCTTCCCCCATCCTGATTCGTGTCACTAGTTGGTACGTGTCACTAATTGGCATGTGCACAACCAGCTTCGCTAACAGCTAGTGATGATTGCGGGGTTTGGTTCATAGGTTTATATTATATTTTAAATTTTTTTGTTGTGAATGTTTTTTCTGGTAAAATTTAATTTTGTGTTTAAATTTACAAACTAAAGAGATAGCATGCTAGATTAAATCAAAATCATACACGTTAAAGTGCTTCAATTTTGAAATTTAATCAAAACATGCTCTAAAAATAGTGTTATAGCTCCGCTAGAGAGCTACTTAGTTTGCAAGCCAGATGAGGTTGTGATTGTAATTTATTAAATTCTTTGAATTAATTTATCAATAATTAATCACTCCTTAACGAGTTTGTAGATGTTAAGAGTGTGATACTATTATTGATCCACGTTGTAATAGGTTTAAGTTTTGGGAGTATTATAGCTCCCCACGATTGCAATCTAATGACTCACATTACATTTCGACTTGTTTTTTAAGAGAATTTGTATAAGATAGGTAATATAGTTAAAACTAAAAGTTTAAACTAATTTATTGCTACATGTGAGAGCTTTATACTGTAATCTGTTTTTACTTTAATTCAAAAGCTTTATCATTATAACAGTTAAATCTATATAGTTAAAATGATAGTTGCCAAATGCTCTCTAACAATCCCTTCGTATAGTGATAGCGCTTGTTGATTGGACAAGCCTTGGATTCTCTCAATGCCCAACTGAAGGAAGCTTTTACATTTATCTTTGTGTCTCCAATGGTTAAACATTAAAATGTTAAATAAAAATAAGAACATTCATCAAAATGTTCTGATTTTTGTAGCAGTGCAGTCAATTATTCATCATATAAAGTCAAGAAACCAACCGAGCGTGTCATTTAACAATATACTTGGGTTTACTTCAACGCCATAACAACAACAACAACAACAACAAAAACAAGGCCAAACCATTTCAGAACATGATATCAAGATAAACGTTCCTCATTGTAATCATTTTATTGTTCGGGTTTAATAAATCAAGCTTTTGTGTTCGGTTGTAGAAGTTAAAACGTAGAGATTAGTAGTTTAAATTGTCGTCTTTGAGTAAAAATTAAAAAAAAATAATGATTTGTTGGTAGTAATTTAATTTAGGAGTGCTAACAGCATCCTCTCTCTTACTTTTATATTCTCTATATTTACTATTTGACACATAAAATTCACTGTCTTATTTTTTGCTTAAATAATAATTTATCATGTTAATAGATTCTATGTGTTAAACTCTGAAGGCAAAGAGTTTAAAAGAGAGTAAGAAAGAAAGTATTGTTATAACTTTAATTTATGTCATATAAGATGTTTAAGATAGTAGTTTAAATTATCAATTTGAGTTTAAAAACTATAACATGTGAGAGTTTTACACTGTTTATAATTTAAACTATTAGTTTGAGCTATTTTTCAAAACGCTTTAATAGACAAAAGAGGGATGACACCAATATAATCTTTTTCAACTAAGCAACAGAAAAATTCAAAAATCTTTTGATTTCAAGTTAAATGGAAAAAAAAAAAAATACTTACTCCGAGCTAAACCCAAGATTTCAATCAGATGTTTTACACTACATTCTCTTTATCTATTGGGTAATTTCTATGACAGAAACTTTTCTCACTACCAGTAAGAACTGTTATTTTGATTGTTGGATATATTAATTTTTAAACCGTCCGATCCTTCCTTCCTCACGACCTCATATGAGCATTTCTTGAATAGCTCGTAAGAACTTAATATCTGGTACGTCGAAGAAAAATTGAAATTGGAAATGCTTAATATTCAACAAGGCATTGGGACCAAATTCTCATTCACAACATGCATGGTACAATCTAACCTAAAAGACTAGTCACAAACTAGGCCATCGCACATTATCCGTGTTTGAGCTTAATCTGGGATAATATGAATTTTGGGTGGCAAAAAGATGATGGGGACATTCCAAAGATTTTGGTTCGCAATTTTCTGACTGTGGATGTTTTAAGTTTGTGATAATGTTCACTTTATCTTTCCACCACAACAAAAGGGAAGGGAATGGAATGATTTGGTTTTTGTGCAATGCCATTGCAGAGAGTGAGTCATACTTTCGTATATTATGCCTTCTAATATATTTTTCTTTTGCCTGCATGTTGCTGTGTCGGTGATTTCCATGAGCTCAGACAAATAAAAACGTAATTTCGATGGGATGGTCCAACTGTTTCTGGCCCAGTGGGCCCCAGGCCTGTACTGGGCCCAACGTAACCCTTACGGGAACCGAGGCGAGAGGGCTACGACAGTGCAAGTTGCTTCCGTAGGTATCCGAGTAGTCAACTCATTTGTTACCGATGATCGATACGGCATTAAATTTTTGTCGTCCAATTTAAATATACACGGTAATATTGGTAATTTTATCATACAAATAGATATTGTTATTTTAATAATTGGATTAAATTTATAATGGTTTGTTTTGGTAAGTGTCCATGTCAAAATTTAAAACATACGTCGCATAACTATTTTTAGTCATAGATCAAGCCATTGAAAATTAATTCAACGCTTAAAATAACATCTACATGTAAAGAACAAATATTTATCCTCACATAAATTTTGCCTCATTTTTTTCTTGGAAGTTTTGTTCTGCAAGTTATAAAAAAACTAAGAAAAAGAAAAAAGAAAAGATGTTCAAATCCTGTGTCGTTAATTATAAAATAATATTTTATTAGTGCTATAAAAAAACCCTTAATTGTTGCAGTTTAAACTAAAAAAAAATGCTTATAAAATCTGTTGTTATTTAAGTAGTCATAGATTGATAATAATCTTAAAAGGGGTAAAACTATCATTTAAGTGATTTAAATCAGTCTTCATCTAGTTAGGGCGTTTGGTAAATGAGTTCAAATTTATAAAAACGGTATAAAGCTCTCACAAGTTATAATGTAACACAAAAACATACTACAATATTAAATTCTCACGTACTACAATATCGTAAACTCATTTTCCAGACACCCCCCAATAACTTGAATATGAACTTGAGATTTAAGATTTAAGTACAAAATATCCAAAGAAAGAAATAAAGGAAAAACAAATTCCAATATGCAATACAACATGAAATGGGCTCGAGTTTGGGCCGTATTGGCGAAACTACCGACTACAGGGCCTAAAGCATATAGATTTAAGAAAATATTATCGTTTTTGAAGGAAATATTTATCGTTAATGTAAGAAATTCCATTATGATGCGAAAAAAAATTCCGTTAAAAAGAAAAGCAAGGAATCGTTCGCATCGTTATAATCTGCTCTTTCTGATAATAACTTTCCACCACTATTTTTCAATAGTCGAATTACTTTTAGAGTGAGTTTCACTTCTCTCTCTTTGGCCTTTTGGCTAAAAGAGAATTCACTTTTTTTTTTTTGGGTAATTTAGTGTTATACATAACAGGATTTAGGTAGGTGAAATTGCTTGTCCATGGCCATTTTGATGTCCATCTTAAATATCAAATATCTAAAAGAAGAAAAATATGTAAAACGCGATGTTCCTTCCCAACATCTATCCGTACGATCGAACACGAAATAGTATCCTACATCTCATCTCCCCAACCAATACTCGTCCTGAAACTGCAAAAATTGGAAATGGCCGTTTATAAGTTTCACTGTTTGACTGTAATATTTCCATTCACCTTGACGTATGCTAATTGTGAGTTGTGACCCAAGCATATGTCATTTCTAGCCATCTTGACGACTTTTAGAACTAAAAGTTAACATAATTTTGTAACATGTGAAAATTTAAGAGTTTTAAACCATTAATTATGAACGACGTTATCGACGTTGCCAAACGCTATGATATATTAATAAATGTTTTTTTTTTAATTATAGTTTTTAACTTCCATATAAGTATTACCAATTCCACGCCTAGTAAAGGAAGTTTGCAGCAATAGATGAGTCGACCTCTCGTCAATTTGCTTATCTCAAACTGAACCAAACAAGATAAACCATTCAAGATTATTCTGTATTCTATTCTATATAAAGTAATAGAGAATCTTCCAAATTGTAAAGAATACAGGAAAACAGGAAAATAAGAAAGAAGCAAATTTTTAATGAGCTACAACGAGAAATATTCAAATTTAGATTTGGGGCCAACGAAATGCCCAGTACCCAAAATCAACGATCTTGACAACATTTTATATCTACATCCACATGCTGTACACATGCTAGCTACTGCTATATGCAAAGATCAATGTGCACTGTGCACCGACCCGCGCCCAAGTCCCACCCCCGGTATCCAAATGCTGGACCCCACAGGTGAAATCCCCAATTACAAAATACATATTCTAATTATTACTCTTTTTTTTAATCTTCCTTTCTAATTCTTCTTAATTCTTCTTAATTATATAGCTGTGAGCTATCGCAGACGCAGAGCAACAGTCATGGACCTTCGTCTCGTGTTGTCCCACGACGCAACTAGCATATTCCAATCCAACGGTCTCCGATTGGCCGGCCCAAGTCAAAATTCAAAAGGGCTTCTGCAGGTACATGAACATGTCCTGCAACGGCGACATCTGATAGTTGCCGCCGGCGGCGGCGGGCTGCAACTGCGCGGACGACGCGAACGCGTTGTCCACAGTGGCATCCACGAAATTATACGGGAAATCGAGGGCCTTCTCCCAGTCCTTCCACCTGGGCTCGCTCTCGACCTCGCACGTGAACTCCGGCGACACCACGTGCTCCGAAGAGCTCGAGTCCGTGTGGATCCTCGGCACCGATTCCGACGTGTCGAAGTATAGAAAATCATTCACCGCCGTCGTCGCCGGTGGCGGAGGATGACCGTTGAGACCCTGCGATGACGTCAGAATCTCCGGCTTCTTGTCCTCGGGCTCCGGGAAACTCGCCGCCTTCCGGTGCAAACCCTGGCTTTGCTTCTCTATGGCGCCCTTCTTGTTGTATATGCGGCAAAGAACCCAATCGTCAAGCTGCAAAACCAGAACCGCCGATCAATCAAAAGTGATCAACAATTTGAGTTTCAACGAAAAAAATTAATTAGGGCCCCATAATCAAACTACGATATATATATATATATAGATATATATCTTTCTTCCGTCTTTCGCTATCTTTTGACGTAAGGAAGAGATAAGAAGGAATATTGTCCATATATAGCTAAAAAAACAAGCGATCAATAGGCTTTTTTCCGTCCCAGTCACGCAAAAAGTAGTTCGGTCTTCGTTAAATAGTTTGATTTGCGAAATTATTGGTGTTAATCTTTTCCTTCGCCGGATTTATCGTTTAAAGTTGGACCCACACCGCCCCTACGACTGTTGGGACCACTTATAAATTCGGAAAAGATCAACGTCTGACCAGAGTTTGTTCAATTAACCTGGACCCTTTAGCTTTACGGCCGCCATTTTCCCATAAGGACACGTGGGACCCAATTGGCACTTGGCGGTCGTAACATAAGAGGGTTAAAACGTCATTTCGATTTCAGCTTCCGACTACCTGAGCCTCACTCTCTAAACTCTCATGCAATGAAATGTCTAATGTACCCCTAACTTTTGTGAAGAAGATTGAAGTCGGAGTTGAACAAGTTGGTAATATACCCTTAAGCTGTTCTTCTTGCGAGCGGACCGGTCCACGTCAGCGAGCCGGTACTCGTGCATAATCCAATTGGTTTTCTCTCCCTTGGGCGCTTTCCCTGCGTAGAAAACCAAGGCCTTCTTAATCCCAACCGGCTTCGGATGTCCAATCGGCTTATCAGCCCCGGTCGCCTTCCAATACCCGGCCCCAGCCGCCCGGTTCGGCCTTGAACCGTTCGGGTACTTCCTGTCTCTAGGCGAAAAGAAGTACCACTCTTTCTCCCCATACAAAGCCAAACCTGTAAATCAAATAACAAAAAATTATCAGTTAAATTACCAAAAAATAAATTTAAATTATTAAGTAAAAAAAAGAGAGAGAAATCGACAGATTACCTGGGAGTTCCCATGGATCGTACTTGTAGAGATCGATCTCGGCGATAATCGGGACGGCGATTTGCTGCGACGCGCATTTTCGGCAGAGATAGTGCATCACAAGCTCCTCATCCGTCGGATGAAACCTGAAGCCTGGCGGTAACTGTAACTCAGCTGTCATTCTGATTTTTTCCTCTCTTCGCTCTCTCTCTCTCTCTCTCTCTTTCTCTCTCTCGTAGTTTCCGCTCTCCCGGAGTAAGCTACGACGACGGCGTTTGAAACTTAGAACACAACGGAGAGGGAGGAATTTATAGGGAATATGGGGAGACACGTGGCAAGAGGAGCCGGTGGTTTTCTAGAATAGACGTGAACGAAAACATTTTAATTGTTTTTTTAATTGCTCGGGTGCGTGCGAGGTAGCTTTAAGTGCTGACCACGAAGAGGACACGTGGCAGCGTGGAATGTAGTGACTGCGTGCCTGATGTCGCACATGGGGTTGGGTTTTGTCATCGCTTACGACACCTGTTTTGGACTGGCGCGCTAGTCGGTCCGGACCTACTTTGACATGGGGATCGGCGTGCAGTCGGCGGGTTTGTTCTGCATTTTCGATGCGTGGGCCGACACTTTTACGGTCGATCTCGCTTCCACGTCATCCTTTATTCACGTGCGCCGCTCATTTATTCTTATCCAGAGTCAAAAGTGAATATTAAAAACTTATTTACGCTGGTGATAAGATTCTTACATTAATCTCACCCAAAATAAAAAAAAAGAGAATAATTTACACTGTTAGATCTTTAAGCATTTATTTTTTTTATAATACATCTTTAAGTTTTAATTTTACATGGTATGTTTTATTTTTAAAATTATTGATAATTAAGATTTAATAATTATTTTTAATTTTTATTAAATATTATTTTTTATATGTTAAATTTTAATTTTTTTAAAATGATGAACTTTATTTTTAAAACAATTTATGTGAATTTTATGTCTAAAATTGTTCATGTTTTTAACATTTATTAGCTATTGGTATTCAATTGCAAGTATTTTTAAAATTTAAGATGTATTTTATTAAAATTAAAAGTTTAAGATATATTATGAAAAACCAGATTGTATAAAATACAATAATATAATTTACCCAATAAAAAAAATTCGAAGAAAAAAGGCCTCACCGTGAAGCTTTTTCTCATTTTTTATTTTTTTTTTCTCGAGAAAAATAAATGGACTAAATAACACAGAAGTGTGAGATTTGAATATACAAACAAGCTGAACAAAAATATTTACGTTTAACCGTCAACGCCCGAAACATAAATCTGAGAAACAGGAAGCATTCTCCAAAAGTCGACTATTATCCTATTTGGATTCAATTATATTTTATCGGTCATGTAGAGATCTCAAAACGGAAGGACTTAGTAGGGTGGCATTGATACGGCATGCTAAAAAGGAGACACAACATGCATGTTAAATTGGTGTAGCGTAGCATATTTATTAAATAGGTCAGATTTAACGTGACTTTCAAATATGAATCATAAGGGCATAACACACTAAAAGTATGACATAGGCATGATAAACGACACACGACATCATTGCTCTTTCATTATGTACTTATAACAATTTTCTTATGAAAATTATAATATATTTTTTTTTCTAAAGAAGATTTAATCTCATTTAAATTTTTCTACATTTTACTTCATTATGAGTTAAAATTTTAATTGTGTCTAATACTTATGTGTCTTGTTTACTTATAATTTTGTTATTAGACACGATTAAAGTACAAACACGTTAAAGACACAACATATATATAAATAGGTCATAAGCCAAGCTTGATGTTATCAATAAAAAACATACACGACACATTTGATATTTTACCTTTAAATATTGTAAATATTTTGAATTAATGACTATTGCTTGGAATATTGAATTAATAACTTTTGTAACATTATTGAATGTAAATATTTAAAAATTTATTAATCTTATAGACATTACGCATAAATTACAAGTAGTCTTTAGGAAGCATCGATGTCTAAACATATATTATAGATTAGATGGTTGTAATGAATTGGATAATTAAGATTTGTACTATATATAACATCATAATTTATATAATTAAAATATGCACTAATTTTTTTATAGTTTGATTGAAAATCATAAAAGGAAATTATTAAAAACTCATGTGTGTGTATATACTACTTTTCAATGAAAGATTTCAAAATCTTGTACTTAAAACATAAAAGGTAGATAATTAGATTAAAATTACCACCACATATTATGCAAGCCTTTTTTTTAAAATTTTTTTAAGATGCATGATAAGTATATTTTGTGATTGGTTTGACACCATATTATCTTTTCTTTTAATCAAAGAAATAGACCATCGGTACCATCATGTCCTTTATTTTTAAGGGTAGATTTTAAGATTTCAATTTTTTCAAATTTAATAAACGTTGATTATGCACTCTCATTAATTTTAATTGTGCTCTTGCTTTAAGAAAAATTATAAATATATTCCCGTTTAATAAATGAAATATATAATTATGTTCTTTTTTAATTAAAAATTATCTCTAACATTTCTTATCTAGCGTTTTCATTGAAAATATTTTTTGACTTTGTCATTCTTTATTTATCATTACTGTAAAATGTCTTTTCAGGTAAATACATTGTGCATCGTTTGACATATGGTGTATTATATTAAGATTGATCATCATTTAAGTATTGTCGGGTTACACTCTCTGTTTTATTAATGGACTTCGAAATTTCTTCTTGTCAAAATTCAAGTCTGGGTACCACCAAAAAAAAAAAAAAATGGAAATAACGGATATTTGACAGGGAGGAAAAGAAAATAAAAAGAAAAAGACATGAGATATCCTTAATACTGTGCCAATCCACTGGCGGTATTCTTATTTATTTATTTATTTTGTAATAAAAATCGATTGGTTGTATGTGATAATCTCTGCAGGGCGTTTAATATTTTAGTTTTAGCGAAAACTTTTAATTATTACAAGTTAAGATTTTTACAATTTATTGTGTTCGAAAAATAAACTACCATCAAAAGCTATCTAGAAATTTATGATCTCGCCGCGAACCATGTACGTGTAAAAAATTATTTCGTAGTGCTTCTCGAAACAAGTTTCTAAGTGTAGAAATTAGTTTGACTTATTAAAAAAGCGTAAGAAATTAGTTTGACTAGATCTATGGTGGCGTCATTGATCACGAAACGAATGATTGACCATACGTCGTGCTTAGTTGCTCACCGAGCACGCAAAGAGATTATTTTAGCAACGAAAGTGATAAGTAGAGACTATAGCAAAAATCAAAGTGATAAGGATTAATATCATCAGTTTAGCCTAAAACCATGTTTATGTTCAATGGCTTGAAATAATTCCTCCTTAAACCGTATGCGGAGTCAATCAAAAGACATTGTATGCAATCTAATACTGCTTTATTTAAATTATTGTTTTTTTTCCAAACATAGTAATAGTGCGACTTACATTGATGCCTCAAATTAGAATCTGAAAATAATTGGTATTAATTTAATCTTATTTTTTTCCCCATTCAATAATTTATAATCTTATTAAGATCAGTTTATATAATTCGTTGATGACTATTTGAGTGAATAATTGTATTACCTTCCTTGCATTATGCACGAACTCGCTAACCCGACCCGACATTATTTTTGCCCTAATAATAATTATATAAAGAAAATACTTTAGTTTGTGCTTCAGTAATCACATTTATATCTTTGCTCTCCTCATATGTTTATATTTAACTCCACATCTATTTTTTACTTCAATTTTATTTTTTTTTCCAAAATTTATTCCGTTTGATATAATTCTCTTTGTGGGGTCCATGCGGACGTGTCAAATGGAACTTTTAACTCTGGATTGAGACAAAGGTAGTTTCAAGGATATATCATCTATAGTGACGAAACCTCTCCAAAGTCACACTTCTTCCATTCTAGCTAAGCACCAAAAAAAAAGGTCACACTTCTTCCACGCTCACTTTTTTTTTTAAAAAAAATCTTCCCTCGAAAAAAGAAAAAAAAAAAGTGGAAAGTAACGGTTTCTGGTCGTGTTCCACCCGGTTTCATACCCTTCACATTCGTGGCCGTTACTTTCATTATTTGTCATATCTCTGCTGCAGCCAAACAACGAAAAAAACCACCAATAAAAGAGAGCCACAACCCACCCATTTACCAATCTCTCTCCATATTGTGCCAAGAATATCTTCATACCATCATTAAGCAAAAAATAAAAAAATAAAAAAATAAAAAACTCTCCTTGAACCCAAAATATATTCATATCGTGATTGAATGTATAGTATAACAGTAAAAGTCATACTCCACTGAAAGGTTTAAATTCTTTTATCTCAAGTTCCAACCAAAAAAAAATCTTCATACCACGTTATCTATTATTATGTTTATTTAAGAAAGTCATCTTTTTTTTTTACTGAAATTAATTAAAAAGTTATAATAGATATAAAAGTATAATGATCTCTTACGAGATACATTGAACTACCAAAGTATTTACTCAAGCTCTCATTTCTTTGACTAACAAAAATTAGGTCACGAGTCGCCGAGGTCTAATTTTCAGCCAAGTGATAATCTAGAATCGATCTTAGTTATGTATGTAAGTTTATGGTCTACTTTAAGATGATTATCTGTTATTTAGACAGTAATTAGGACGTCTTCATAAAACAATCTTAGTTATGTAAATTTATGGTCTAATTTAACATGGTTATCTGTTATTTAGACAGTAATTAGGACTTCCTACCTCCACCCAAAAAAAAAAAATAGGACTTCATGAAAACAAAGATTTTAATCTCCATTTGGTCTATGACTTTCTCTCATGTGCTAAAGTTTTATTTTTTTCGCCTACGTTTTATTTTATGAAATTGTGGATGAAAATGTGGACATTTTTGTACTGTTTAGAGCATCTATAATGTAATGCTAAATTCATGTGTTAATGGTTAATTTGACATTTAAGTGTACAAAAAGACTCCACAATACAATGTCATTTTTAATGTTAAATTTGTTATATGTAAATTTATTAGCAAATTTACCATCAAGTTTAGCAGCTAACAAATTTGACATTTGATTTTTATTAGTTGATAAATTGATTTTTTTGCTTTAATAATTACAACATTTTCACTTTTTAATTATTTTAATATTAAAAGTTTATTTTTGTAAGTTTTAAGATTTAATAATTATGATAAAAAGATAAACATTATATTTCAAATACTATTAAAGCATAAAATAAAATAACATATCAAATATATTACTTTTACGCTTTTTAATACTACAAACACTTTTTAATACTACAAACATTAATATTTGTATTAAAAATGATACTATAATTCCGGTAGTTTCTAAAAGAATTCCTTACTCAACGGTCAGACCGCATATCCTATTACTACCTCAGTGAGATTTATAAGGTTTTTCAAGACACGTGGAGCTAAGTGGTAACTAGGTGACCGGCACAAGTCTCAACGAGAGTTTCTATATTTTTTTCTTTAAATCGTAATGACTGACCTAATCGAGCCAGCTTTTATGCAAATGTCTATAAGACAAAAGTGTCCGTCAATTATGCTACGTGGTGCAATTTGATTAGCTAAAAATGATGGAACAAATTATTGGAAGCTGTATATAATTAATCTTATTTGCCGTTATTTCGGACTAGATTAGAAAAAAAAGAACCTCCTTTGGTCAGATCCTATGACTGCAATGTTGGTCATATGAACAACGGAAAGGAATAATGCGCTCCCACAGCAACCAAAGTCTCACATATAGTCATTAAAAAACCGCCAAACTCTTACCTTAATTACGTCTCATCTAAATTAACTCCGATGATTTCTCTCTTTGTTTTTGTACATTTTTTAAAAGCTTATAAGAGTGTTTGACAACTAAATTTAATACTAAAATTTTAACTATTATAATATAAAACTTTCATATGTTTACAAACAAAAATATGTTACTATACAAATTATTGTATACTATAGTAGTGTTGAAGTTTCAAAATACTTTCTCTGTTTTCTTCTTAATATTTCACCGAGGAGAGTCAAATACTTGGACTGGTTGGTTCAATGGCCATAGCCACGTTAAAAAGAATCTTTAAACGATCGTGGTCAAAAGTTTAGATTGACTATATTATCCCGAAAAAGTATAAATAGCATATTAACCAGATTGAAAGAATTACTATTCAATTATACATATGCATATATAATATCCATATATAAGAACTTCTCAGAAGTTTCCATCTTCAAATTTGTGCATCAATTAATATATATATTGTAGTTACTCTCTTTATATATTTCCTCTGGAAGTTTTCACAACTCTCATTTTCACATGCATATAAAGAAAGAGGAAAAGAAACTCCGGCGGCCGTTGGACTTTTCCTTCTATAAGCAAAATAAGCAAAACAAATAAATATATATAAAGATATATGAATAAATAAACAAAACCACGTTTTTTTGGGCTGTAATGATAAATCTGTTATTTGTTGTCCATAATTATTAAGACTACAAATTACGACAGATTAGTTAATTTGACTAATTAATTAAAAATATAGATGGATACTATCCTGTCTAGCGACAGTGTACGTGTGGAAATTGTCGCAATCGAAAAGCTGTTGGGGAGGGCTGCGGTTTTCCATGTGGTCCAAGTCTTGACTATCTTCTTCAATCAAGACAAAAAAAAAAAAAAAAAAAGTCTCGACTATCTTCTTAGTTACCAAGATAAAATAGTGACAATGATAATATTGGTTGTACGTAATCGGCGCTGGTCATGTCTAATTAAATGCATGGTTTTCGTATGAAAGCGGTTAAAACCATGTTTTTCATCCTAACAGAACAAGGTTTCAGCTTAAAATATTGACTTATGGAATGGAGTAGCCTCCTCCCTTGTAAACCCATAATAGCTTTTATTTGTTGTTAACATGAGACTTTGTTTACACCTTTAACAATTCCTCCTTCAAACAAACTACCACAACCTCTCTTTTAAACGATAGTTCCTTCTATGCATTGGATCCGCCATCTCACCTCCATTGTGTTACATGGATATCCCATCACCTTGTGCTCTCTGTCGCATATCTTTGTGTTTCATGGTCTACACAACAGCCTCGAGGTCTCCCCTGCGTGTTATTATGGAGGAAAAGTGCACCTCAAGCGTTCATGGAATTCTTTTCCATCATGACTAGGGGCCCACACCTTCATTTGATACATCAAGGATTCATCTCATGTATATACTTAACAATTTTCAAGTTACCAATTGTTAAAAGTATGAACTTCACCATAAATAAAATAGGGTTTTAACTTAAAAAATTAACCTATTAAGTAAAATAGCCTACTACTTTATAAACCGGTCAAAACTTTTATTTGTCGTCAACATGAGATTTGTTTCCACCTCTAACAAAAACTTTAAATGCATGAACGTTGTACGCATTAACTGTTATAATGCGTGTCAAGATGGTACAATAAAACTAACGGTCCATGAATTAGCTCATTCACATGTATGCGTTCGCTAGCTACGTCAAGGACGAAATGACAGAGAATAGCAATGTTATTACTTTCTGACGCATGTAGATGTTTTATTATTATTATTATCATTATTATTATTATTTGACTATGAGTAGATATATAATAACCCCTCGACTTCACAAGACTAGGACACAAACTTTAATCCCTACTTTTATTATAATTCTTTGTTGTTATTTTTTTCATTGATAAGTGCGCGTGTTGCCACATTAATTTATACTAAGATAAGTTGTTGCATTTGTCAAAAAAAAAAAAAAGGACAGTTCATAAATTGGTAAAAAGAATAACGTTAGAGTGGGTGATCTTAACATTATTCGAAGTACAATATAGAATAGGATGGAGGCTCCTCCTACCTACTATTTATACCGTAAATAAGTGTATAGGTTTATTACGTCATCTAACGATACATTGGTTAACATAGATGATCAATTTATTTTACCACACTAATCAAATTACTATTACTATATATTTTCATCACTTTTATAATATAATGGATCATTAATCTTAAAAACAGCTTCAAGATTCAAAATTTCCCTAGGCAAATTTGTGCATATTCAGACTATATATTTAACTAATTTAGTATTCCTGTTTGTTATTTCTAAAATTTCCCTCACGTTTAAGGGCTGGATACATTACAACCGTCAAGTACTGCCGCAACTCTTTATATGGTGGCTTGCAACGGGGCTGTATGAAGGCTGCAAAAAAGAAACAAACTGGTGAAACACAAACACACACACGCACACAAGTTGATGAATAAATATTATCAAATGCGACAAACGGCCGATATATATATATACTTGGGTCATATCTATCCATTGTTTGCAAAAGAAATTAGAAGGGAAAAGGAGAGTACAGAGTTAAAGTTAATTATTTATTACAAACAAACAGTTTTGGAATCAAAGGCAAAATTCACTGAACTCGAACAATGAAAGAAAGCATGGTCACGCTCTTTCATTTAGTTTTCTTTTTACTCTAAAGAATCCTCCATTAATATTTAAAAAAAAACATATAGTATATATGCTTTGTGAAGTCTTAATCACTAGTGGGGGTGTACACATTAATCATACTTTTTAATTAAGCCAATTACATAACACATTATGTACCAGACTTTTACGATGTAGCATTAAAAAAAGCGTTATTAACAAGGTTTTATTATAAACCACCCGATCGGACTTTATCAATTTTGATCTTGTGTGGTTATGCAACACACAAGACACATGAACTGCGACCCAAAAAAAAAGGGCACGAAGGACGATGTCGATAAGGTATGCCCCACGTGAAAAGCTACAATTATGGAATTGAAACAGACCTTTGAAAAAAAAAAAAAAAAGAATCAAACAAATGGTACTAGGTGATAATGAGGGATGCACGTAAAACTGTTACTCACTGACCAAGAATAATAATGTGGCTAAGAAACGTCACATCTACGTCAAATTACTTAACTGCCCCCAAGAAGTAAAAAAACAAAAAAAAAAAAAAAACAAAAAAACAAAAAGCCAGTGGGAGGTCCTTTTATTGAGCATTCGTTTTCGACAAGTGGGGTTTGTTGGTCACACCTTTTGCAGTTGGGTGGGTTCGAAAATTCTCAAAACTTTTAGTCAAATAGACGAGAGCAAAAGTAAATAGATCGCATTCTGCGATCATGTCCAAGTGAATTGAACACGTGTTTTGTTGCAATTTTGTCAAAAAATATGACTCATATGCGTAGCAAACACTTGACAAAACTTTGGAAAAACAAAAAAAAGAGGGGCGGCAACCCACTTGCGTACTCAGCCGCCGAGTTGTCCAATGTTGTACTCATATTTCACTCTCTACCACACAAACAATGTTGTACAACTTAATTTCAATGGTCGCAAGGTCATAGCTTTCATGATTGTACTAGTCCACGGTTAATCTCATCTTGTTGAATTTTCATTAATTAATTATAAATTTAATTGCAGCCCTTAGTTTCTCCATATCTCTTTTTTTTTTTTATCTTTTAAAATATTAATTTATTAGGACTTATCATCTAGTGTCCTCATAACAACCCATTAACACATATTAAAGCCCTAAAGTAAAGAAAAAGGAAAGTTTAATGCATGTATGATTCTGTGTCGTTTTGTGAGAAAGGATATGTTCGACGTGCACTAATTATAGGTCGACGTCTCTCCACTTTCATGCTTTTCTTGGAATATATACATATACATACATATATATATATATATATATTATTTTTAAAAGTGTTGCTTTGATTTTTTTTTTTTTTTTTTTTTTTTTTGGGAATTATAACCATTTTGTGGAGACAATGGAGGTTGGAGCGGTTCTAGCTAACATGACAACCAGGGAAGGTGTGATCTAATGGCGGCGTTTCATACCTTTGAAAATATTTATAATTCAAGCTTTGGGAGATTGAGAAATCTTTGTCCTTATTTGTTGTTTGGTAAAAATACGAATTAGATAACATACTTTAATGTAGCAATATTCAGATTAAGGTTTAGTGGTTTTATGCTCTTGTCATGTGTTACTGTTGTTGTGGACGCAAGAATCAAGATTTCAGAAAAAGGCAGCTTGAAATTAATTGTTTTGCATATTTTCTTCTTCTTCTTCAAGTTCTATTTCTTTATATATTCTTCTTTATCTTGACTCAAATTCTAAAGCAAAAACTGATCAACTGGCATGCATTAACAAAGGGTTTCAGTTGCAGCCTCCAAAAAAGTAGAAACTGAACCCCTTTAACTTAAACAAGTAGATAATATAAATAAATATAAATGCATGTCCAACATATATTACGCATATAAAAACAACTAACGAACGGATATACATGTGAACGGATGACAATATTGTCATTTCACCCTATCTCTTTTTGAAATGAATGTGAATGAGAAAAAAAAAAAATTGGGTGGGCCGAGACAGGACGTATACGAGGTAGTAAATTAATAGGAATTCACGTACTTCAGCAAAAATAAATAAATAATGACATTTAGGGTGTGGGTGAATATAGCGATTCTATAACTTAACAGTTAAAACATTAAAAAAAGGTGTTTAAAAAGGTGATAAAAATTGTTGATAGAAACTATTTTTATTGTAGCATGTGAGAGCTTTATATTGTAGCGATTTTTTTTTTAATATGTGAGAGCTTTACACTGTTTATAGGTTTCCACCACTCATCCAAACAGCCGCTAAAGCGTGTAAATTTCTCACATATTATATTATAAAGTAAAAATTTACTATAACGTAAAGTTCTCATATATTTTAATATTTGATTTTAACTCTAAGGTTTAAATTCATCTCCTAAACAGAATTATTATTAAAATAGGTATGCAAATTAAGGCGTGACTAGTCCCTTGCGCAGTTGGGACAAATGTAAACACAACTTGGACGCAAGTAATAATTTAGATCTAGATAAATTACCTGTATTGTATAAAATAGCCAAAGATGACTAGAGTCCGAATTGGATGACGATGTAATTTTGGAACCAAGCTGGCTAAGATGATAATTCAGGACATTCTCGAAGCTATCCAATACTTGGGCTTTCCTTAATTTTATAACCAAGCATGACGTGTGGCTATTATTGCCCTTAACTTGTATGTCTTTTGTTAAAGAACACCAATTCTTATCCCATTTTTTTTCTCACCAAATTAAATTTATATGGTAGTAAGTTGTCATATTTTAACTTAATACATAATTTAGATTTATAGAGAGTATGGTAGTAAGTGGTTTTAATAGTTACTTTTATAATTTTTACCCATCGATGGATACTATTATAGTTAGCCGTGTGATATAAATCGGACCATTATAAGGAATTTGATATTGAATTAGAAAATCATGATTATTTAATGAGCATTGGACCTAGAAAACCTATTAAATATGATTCTAGATTAACAACTTATTGTTTACCTTCTGACATGACTATTTTAAGCTTTTTTTTTTTTTATAAAAAAGAATCTAATTAAAGATTCATTCTCTCTTTTTAAAATGTCATCCCTAATTCCATTTCCATTTCGGACTATATTTATTCCCAATTTTTTAATTCCCTAATTTTTATTCTGTGATTCTTTTCACTTCAATTAAGACTGAGTTGTTTTGCACTAGTCTAACTAGCAATGCTTGTAAGGAAATTGATTCCTATTCTATTTTATTTTAACTCTCTTCCAATACCTTGTTGTCATATATTTTTTCCCCATTTCCAAAACCAAAAAAAAAGAATCTATTTAATTAATGTTTAAGATTATTAGGTTGATTCACCTACTATAGCAGGTAATATAATTTGCCATATCATCAAATACAATTAAAACATACACATATTTCTATAATTTGTTAATAACCATCAATGGTTACAAAAAATAGTAACCTCTAAACACTCTTCCATATATAATTAATAGTCCTAGTTCAAATCATAAAGTTGTTTTTTGTAAGATAAAAATTATAAAGTTGTAGTTCAAATTAATTTAATTACAGTATTTTTTCGTAAAATTTAAATTAATTATATTTTAAACTCGAAACAATCTATTAACTAAGAAAATAATATTTTATCACAACAGTTTTTAACTAAATTTCTAATGTTGTGACTAATGTGCATTTAATCACAAATTTTAGTTTAATTTTTATTATAACTACAACTTTTAGCCACGTGATTTTTAGTTTCTTAACTGAAAACCCCGTGGCTAAAAGTTTTAGTAACAACAAAAGTTAAACTAAAGTTTATGACTAATTACACATTAGTCATAATAAAATGTTGTGACTAAAGTTTAGTTTTTTGTAGTGATTAATTGGTACAATATATAAAGTTGATAATAGCTAGTGTGACCACTATGATTACTGTTAACTGGATCACTTTTCTTTAACGCATTTATATATTTGCGTGCGCTATATTGAATCAAAACGTTTTTGTTACAGAATTTCAATGTTAATATTGGACGTCTCAAGTAATAATTAGGCTCTATTATTAATTATTAATATATATACGTCCCAGAAAAAACAAAACACCAAATCACAAATAGTATATTCATCAATCCAAAGGAGAAAATAATAAAACATATGTTGGTGTGAGTGGGTGTTATACTTTTATCCATCTAGTGTCATTAACCATTGGCATCTAATATGTACATTTTGGTTTATTAATTTTCCTTCCAAATACCATTCTTTCATATTTCTTTTTTTTTTTTGGCTATAAAATTTCATAAGAAACTATACTTTTGAAATCAAACCAAATTAATTAATTAATAAACTGATCATCCTAAGACAATAATTAATTTAATAATGCTATATTTATTAAATGATATTGTTGTTAGACGGTGAAGAAGAAATTACTTCAGTGCTGCAAATAGGGCAAGACTTCTTGAGCTGAAGCCACTTGCTTATGCATTCTAAGTGATAAGGATGTTCACAATTAGGAAGAGCAACTAACTTTTCCCCATCTTCATATTCAACCTGGCAAATCACACACCGATCAACACCAGTAACGGACGACGTCGTTTTCCACAAAAGTGGATGCAAACACGACGAGATCTCATTCAAAGAAAGCCCTCCCTTTTCAACTCCTCTAAACTCCCCCAAAGCAATCAACTCCTCGTACGTCAGCTCGTCCACGTCCAGCTCATCATCGTCATCCTCATCCTGGTCATCATCTTCATCCATGTCGTCCTCATCTTCGTACTGATCAAGAAACCCTAGATCCACTTCGAACCCGCTGGCTTCGAAGAACTCGTAATCCTCCTGGTCGTAGTCGGAGCTAGACTCGGCGGTGCCACCGTTGCTCTCGCTCTCGATCGTTTCGAGCATTGACCTCTCTTGCTGTATGAAAGCCATGTCTAGGAGGCAGTCCGAGCGGAGTTGGCTGCGGGTGAAAGGGACTCTTTGACGGTGTTGATCATGATCATGGTGATCATCATTATGGTCTTCTTCCATGAGAAAAAAAATAAAAATGTATCACAAATTTTGATGTGAAATATATTTTCAGGTAAACTTGTTAGTACGTCAAAAGCGTATTAGCTCTTTGGGATATGCGATAGAGAAAATGTTACGGATGAAAATTTGTTATTATTGTTGTTGAGGTTTGTTTGGAGTTGAAGCAACCTCAGTGGAAAGCAATGGGAAAAAGGGGGAAACGTTATTGATGGATTTTTCTATATTCTAGATTCTTGAACATATACATACTTGAAATTCAAAGTCTTTGTGCCAAATAGTCCCAATAGTATATAACAACTTGGGGGGTTATAATTTCTTTATGGAGAAGGTAAACAAACCTTCAAGAAAGGCAAACGACATTGAGAGATATATATGATTTTCTAGTATTTGACGTGAGCTTCAACGTTATTCCAAGTTTCAAACTTTGAAATTAAGATTTCTAAGGCTGTGGCTATATTTGCCCCAATTTTTTTAGGTAAGAACAGTTGGTCCACAGCTCTGTTGCACATGGTTCAACATATATTAATTATGTGTAACTTTTCAATGGATTGAGGATAAGCTTGGACCTGCGAAACAAATCAGGAAAGGTCTCTATTTATTGCAATGCCAGGAGTAAATAATTTTCTTTACCAAACAAATTACAAAAGGTCTTTTGCAACAAGGGGGAAAAATGAGCAAAAGGTCTTTGTTTTTTGCGAGAACTAAACAATTTTTTTATGACTAATACATATACCTGTTGCATCTTTTAATTAGTTCTAACTTAACTATAACTTGTTTTTCTCTCTCTTTCAAATCAAACTTTCCTTCATTTTTTCCCTCATTTTTTTCATGATATCATAAACAAAAAAAGAAATCAAAAAATAAATTGGATAAGACACATGTGAAAGTTGTGTGTATGGCATTCTCAGTTCAAAATAAAATTTTCGGTTGTTACAGTGTGAACCTCTCATATGCTACAGTGTGAAATTCTTACATGTTATAATATTTCTAACCAATTAGCTTTAATCAAGGTTCTGAAAAAATATCTAGTAGGTAGCTTAAACGCTTCGGCTTCGCACCCTTCTATTAAATGTTGTAAGACAAAGCTACAGCAGGATGAGGGTCATAATTTTCAACATACAAAACAAAATAAATAACTAATTAACAAATTGTTTTCTTTTACATATGATACATTTTCCTTTGGTGCGTTTTATAATTTATAATCCAGTTTTATTTACTTTGCTAAAATCACTTTCGATTGCGTTTTCTTTCATTGAACTCGTCCCTTATAAGTTGTGCGTTTGTGCACAAACTTAGATGTTCGAGTCACCCTAATGGCATGATCAACTCTAGAATTATGATCATGATCATGATTATGATTTTGATGAACCCCATGTTTGACATAAGAATTTCTTCTATTTCCATGTCCCAAATAATTTCTACTAATCCCAGCAGCAATACGTTGACTTTTAGGACTCAAAGACTTCGTAATCCCTTCTACGAGACATTGATGAGTCACTCTTTCCTTTGTACATCTCACGATCAAGAGAAGCAAAACTAATTTCTCCGTTATCATGATCACCTTCTGCTTCAATACTACTTGAATCAAGCACTTACTATGTCTAGTTTCTGTGTTGGTGGTGGGAGGGGCCGCGGTTTATTCTTTTGCGCAAATTACGAAGCTTGAAACACATGAAAGTGCAGCAGAAGTCACAAACAGAGAGGCAAGAAGCAAAGTATGCCCATATCATTCTGTAGAGGCTCCAAAATGCCCAGTTTGTGTAACACGTAAAAGAACAAGAGAACTACACCAATTAATTACTATCGTAAGGTAACAATGGAAAATTAATGTCCCAATTGATAATATATATGTTATGTTAATGTTTCACTAAAATTAAACCCACCCAAATGAGAGGGTATTTAGATCACCCGTTTGATCTGTTGGATTAAATTCTAAACATAGTAGCAATTTAAATTCTACATAAGAAAATATCGTAGCCAAATCTGTTCAAACTGGCATTCAAACCAATGAACTACAAACATACACCATAAGCAATTAGCACTACAAAACTTTTTTTTTTGGCCAAATAGTGCAAGTGCAACTATAAATTTGTGTCCATAATATTCAACGAAAATTTGCACCAAGTATACTTGAAAGTGATGTTAAAGTCTTGACCTTTTAAGGGGGAACAAATCAAAGAACTCACCAATGTAGAGCAGAACAAGTACCATGGCCATCTTTAGCAGGTGGGCAACATAGAAATTTTCGATGCAACAGACAAAATCCCATGTTGAGCCGCAGAGCGAGCTGATCATAAATATTTCAATATAATTATTATGCAAAAATAAATTTAAAGAAAATATCAATTTTGCACAAAAAAAAAGAGAGAAAGAAAATACTTTTGTTTAATTAGTCTGCTTAATTGCAAGATTTTCCTGCTAGGAAATCTAATGGGGAACCAAAAACGTCCCCAATGACTTCACCAAACCCCCAAAAAAAATGAACTTAGGACGTTGCCCGTCAGATCCTAGCACATGTTCTTCTTATTTTTGCTGTGTGGTACATTCGTATCTATAAATCTTTGTAGTAAAAATCTTACAATCTGAAAAACAAAAAAGAGAAATAATAATAAAAAAAAAGATTGATAAGACATACGATGCACATTTGCAGTTAACATTCAACGTACTAAATATTATCCTGGGACCCTATAATGTAACTTAATTTTGAAGGATGATAAACAAACTTGCTAATTTCTTCCATCATAAGTTAAAAATTCAAAAAATTGGAGGAATAGTTATTACAAGGGAAACCTATGAACAATCTCCTTTGTATCCCACTTCTTAGATCATTCGACCAACATTATCTGAAGCAAATTAAAGTAGTTTTTTCTTCTTCTTTTTGTTTTTCTTTTCTTAATCATTTGTAGGAGACTTGGGCTATATATACACATATTTATAGTTCGTTATAGGCTCTCTCCTTCTACATGCATGTATTGCAGAACAAACCTATGGCAAAAATGTAATTATGTCGCGTCCAACGCAGAAAACCTTGTTCAGTTTCGTGGATACGAGATTTCGATACAAAGGCAAAGAAGCAAACAAAGACGTTTGCATATATGTTACCTTTTGGAGAGTTTTTGTGAGAGAAACAACTGTCTAGCATGTGTATGTATTTACGAAGTGGAAAACATTCTAGTGGGTAAACATTTTTTTCCAATTTTAACGGTAAAAATCGTTCCATCAAGGCAAAAAATAAAGACGGGGTTCTCATATGGGATCTTAAATTGAAAATAAGTTTATAACCAACCCTCCTGTGAAAGTAGTCTTCTGGAAAAAAAAAAAAAAGACTGAATATTTTGATATTGGCAATACTGAATCCAGCTTTTCATTGACTTTGTGTCTTTGTGGCCTAAAATAACTAAGGTCCATAATTACCAAAATTTCGGGGTATTTGAGACATTTATTTCTGTGCCTTATTTTTCAATCTCACCGAGAAATTTTAAAACATATCACCTTTAAAAAAATAAAATAAAAATTGATTTAGATTAAGTTGAGCAAATAAATGTTATCTAAGAATATTTTGACCTTTTTTTGCTCGAAATAAAAGTATGAATCAAAGAAAAAAAATAAATAATAAAACACAATAATGACACTAGAGAAGTGATATACCACCTAATTTACTCAAAATTTTAACCTAAAAACTCTTTTTAGTGCAAAATTGATTGTGCCTTTAGTTTCATAAAAACAAAGAAAGAAAGAAGAAAGAAAAAGTCCATGGTAGACAACATGCACTTATCAGTAATAACAAAAATTACAGATATAATAAATAGCATCACACGTGACAGCCGCTTTCTCATTTATCCCGTCCGTTCTTTCATATATCACTACCTTTTCTTTTCTTTGCTTTTCTTTTGATAAACAAGCAATTTTCAGGTTGTTCGACTAATAGACCATTTAGAATAACAGTTAAAACCAATAGATTTGGTTTGACAACTGGTTATGAAAAAATTACAATATAGTATATAAAAATGCAATTATACTGTTTTCAATTGTAACGGTTAATTCCAATCCCTCTTTCAAATGACCTATAAAAAATTTCATACTAATGTATCCCCTTTCTCACTGAACTAGGCTTGTCTACTTTTTACCCTTTACCATTCACTAGAGGAAGGAAACCATGTTTTCATTAATGCCTGAGCCTAGTGAAGAATTTCTTGTTAAAGAGAAAGACTCGGAATTTTTGTAGCTAGAAAACTTTGAATTCCAATGATTTTTCCTACAGAGAAGTAAAGTACATCCACCGGTTATCCAGTTTTTACACATTCATTCATCAGAGCACACAAAATAATTCATCCAAACATAAAATAGGGCCCATTGACACCAAATAATCACATGATTGCCTCTTCCGATTGGTGATCTACATAAACATGAAAGAAAAGCAGACCGCCTACAAGCAATTTAGAACCTTTAGCTCGGAATCCTTCACTTTCAACCTCCAGCAAAACTCAATCCATTCTTCCCTTCAAGATCCTCTCAGTCACTTCAGTGGGTGTTCTGCAACACCGCCAACCAACAAATTCAACAATACATTTTAGGCATGTTACTTATCAAAATAAATAAATAAATAGATAAAAAAATAAAATTCCACAGCACCGGCTAAAGACTTTGTTTGGTCAGAGGGAAAGAAATGCATATAACCTGTGTGAGTAAAATGGAGGGAAATGAAATAATCTATCTTTTTATGTTTGGTATGTTTTTACTCCACTAATCTATCAAATTAAGAAAGATTAGAATTAGGGTTTGAAATTGAAATCCCTAATCCAAATTTCCTCCTATTCCCCCTCCAACGAAACAACTGAGAGTCAAATCCTTCCATTCATCCCCAAGGCCCTGTTGCCTCCTACCAAACAAGCTCTTTTTTTGCTCCGATACCAAACACGCTCTTAGTGATGTTTATGATTTCTTTTTCATCTTTTGAGCTGAAAATATACGTTCCTTGCATTGCATATTATGATTTCATCTGAACCATGGCAAGCCCAAGTATGCCTTCTATCAGCGGAGATATAGGACCATGAATGAAAAAAAATGAAGAGTTAAGTTTAACTGCCTATGAGAGACCTTTTCATGGCTGGCTAATTTTTTAATCATCTCTCATTGTCTTAATCAATACATTACATGGTTTGTGGAGAATATTTCTGGTAATAATAAAGCACAAAATAAGGTTTAAAAAAGGCTTACACAACATAGACATGGCCTCCCCATCCACTCAGACAGTCTCGATCTACAGATGATAGCAGTGCTTGTGAGACAACCTCAAATAGTTCCTCTGGTTCCTGAGAGACAATGAGATGCTAACATCATTACAGTATCTTCTTGAATCACAATTGACGAAAGATAATTTGGAAAAAATAAATTATTTAGAAGTAATAACAGAAATTAACAGCAATATAACATCAAGTAAATAGCATGCTTCTCTTGTAAAGTATATTAGACTCACGTTCACCCCCCCTCAAAAGTACTGTCAGGGGGCTTCCCTTCATATTGTGAGCATTAAACTTCAGTTTCTTATAAACATACAATATATTAACATGCTGAAGTACTCCAGTTCTTGAGGATCTTAAAATTCAGTAGCATTTCTAAGTTTATGAAACTAGGTTACCTAAATGATTACAATATTAAAACAAATGAAAGTATCAATAATTAATATGCCAATCAAAAAGGAAATTTAAGATGAACACAGACCAAATCAGGCTTGAACATTGCCTCACAAGCACCATATAGCGATTCTGATGCAGTTCCAGCGACCACAAAATCTTTTGCCAGTTCCCTGCACAGAGCTTAAAAGTAATATCAACACAACCCCTTTTTCCTTTTGGCTGAACGTCCATGGTAGAAGGAAATTTCGTTAGACAAACATAAGAAACTAAAGCAATACAGGACCCAACATTCATCTACATCTCTTATCAATACAGCACACACATTTCTCGTCAAAATCTGCCTAAATTTCAAGCACCCAAAATGTTCAAGCAAACAAAAGTGGTCAAAATTGATTCATTACTTCCATTCGGCAACCTTCCAAGATGTAAACAAAACCACAATTCTATAAAAGAAAAAGTAGAAATGAACACCAAAAGTCTCCACAATCCACCAACAGAAACTAATTAAAACTTACAAAGGAAATAAGAATAACTTAATAAAGGAATTAGTGCCTAGAGGAAAATCCAAATGTGTATACACCATCCCGTAAAGGCAAAACTCGAAGAAGATTTGACAAGTAAAAAATCCCAGCAAAGGCTTTGAGCATCTAAGATAAATTGAAGCATCAGTACTAACCTACAACGGCAACTCAACTTATACTCGTTTAGCAAAACAAAAGATACAATCTTCTCAAAATGCAGTAACAGCGGCGCACTGTCAAAGCAATTATTTACTTAAGGCCTCTAAAGGTCTAAAATTGAAGTTTTCCTTTTAGAAATTTCCTCCATACAAACCACATAAAAAAAAGAGAGAAAGAAAGAAAGAAAGAAAAGGAGGATAATAGGATCAACTTACTTGGCTCCAATTGAGTCCATAGTGCAAATGAATGGCTTGTCCTCGTCACTCAAGCCAGCAATCACAGGCTGACAGAAGTATGGCCCAAACCTAAATCGCAGCAAAACAACATTCCTCTTTTCGCTCACATTTTGCTCATGCATCATTCAAACAAACAAATTAAGAGAGAAGAAAATAAAAAGAAAAAGAAAAAGGAAAAACCTTTTCTCGTAAAGAATAGCGGAGACAAGGCTGGCAAAAGTCTCAGGCTTCATATCCCTCTCTTCGCGAAGCTGGTAAAGCTTATGCCTGAAGACCAGCCTCTGATACCTTTACCACCACACCAAACCAAAATCAAAATCCATAAGATTTCCACAACAAACAAACAAAAAATCGAAATGTTCTAAAAATGAAATGAAATCAAATCAAAGCGAAGCCAATATTCGTACAGAGTCTGGGCATCGGTGGCGAGACCAGAGAGGCCGAGGTAGAGCCGATCATGAATTTTGTAAATCTTCTGGAAATCGGTGGCGATTGTTTGGAGCTGAACTCCGAGCCTCCGGTCGCTGGCGATGGCGAAGCAGTTCTTCCCCACCATGGCTACTAGGGCACTTCCATTGTACTCAAAGATCTGTCCAAAAAATCAAAATTTTTGCAGTCAAAATCAGACGCGAACATTTACACATGAAGAACACGCTTGTGAATACATACATATACATATATAGAACGCGTTTTACACACTCACCGACATCGGAGACTATGTTAGTGTTTTTTGGTTTTCTGAAGATTTCTCTGAGAGAGAGTTTGAGAGCAAAGCAAACTTGGGGCTCAATCTATCAGCCTCTTTTTCTTTCGGAAATTTTTTTCACTGTTCTTCTTCCCTTTCCTTTTGTTAGGTCTCCTGCAGGCCTGGAATGCTCAATAAATACGGACTGGCGAAGCTGTTGTACGACGCAATGGGCTGTAGTGTTGTTTAGGCCCAACTAGACGAAAAATACGAGAATTCACGTAAATAGCACGAAGTGGTTACGTTGTTTTTAAAATAGGTAAAGTATTTTGTTTTAAAAAATAAGGATTTTTTAAAATTTATATTAAAAGTGTTTTTAAAATTTTTATCTTGAAAAAAATAAAAAAATATTTTTAAAAATTTTGAAAATAAAACCAAACGAACCTATATTTTAGACTCAATTTTTATTTATATCATAAAATTAAAAAATTCTCATACTACAAAACATATTTTTGTGTTATTAGTTTCATGTATTCCGTTATTTCAACATATCTGTGACCAGATATTCTACCTCCCACATATCCTGGGACATATAGAAATGTGCCAGCAGAACATTTTGAAAACTTCTGGAATGTCCCACCCAATCCCGCCAGGACATTTTCACATTTTGATAAGAAAAAAATTGAAAACAACAACAGCAACATCAAAAATAGCAAAAGAAAAACACCAAACCAAACACTGAACACCGGATCTCAGCCCGATCTCGCACGAGGGGAAACTCTGACTCCAGTAGCAACATTGTTGGATCGAGACCAAAGAGATCACTGCAACGACATAATCTGTCTTCTAGCGTGGTTGGACTAGAATCAGCACGATCGCGGCGGCCGCGTGTTGGAATGCGAGGCTTGGATGCAAGGACTCGGGAGAAAAGTAGATCTCCTTTGGCAATGGGATCCTGAGCTAGACCGTAGATCTCCTCTGGCGATCAATGTTGTGTGACAGAGACTACAGATCAGCTGCCTCTGGTAATGGGGCTCCTGATCTACTCCACAGATCTCCGATAGCGAGAAACGAAGAAGAGCAACATTCGAATGAGGAGAGGGAGAGAGAGGGGAGACATAGGAGAGAGAGAGAAGTGACAAGAAATAGAGAGAGGACCGGAAATAAAAATTTAAAAAAAATGAGTTTTTTTTTCATCTAGAAAGATTTCATAATTTGTATAATTTGTGGTATATCAAAAACATAATTTGTATAATTTGTGGTATATCAAAAAATTTGTGGCATGAATTTTTTTAAGTTTTAAAGTTTGCGGCACAAAAAATTAGTGTGGATAAAAAATGCCATATTGTGTAATCTTCTCGTATTGTTTCCTTTTCCTGTAGTTCATATATTTTACCGTTTTCTGGATTTTTTTTTTGTCGTTGTAAGCCATGCTTTATTTCCATTCTTTAATAACTTTGCTATTCTATTGTCTATTTGATCCATCCTTAATTGCCATTCTATTCTTCCCTTGTTGTTTGCACTTTTGTTTTCGTTTTCCATTTCCACTTTTGTTGTTTACGATAATTAGAGTTTCTAGTTTTTGTCGATTTTCTTCCCACTGTCGTTTTGATTTTCTTCTGTTTCCTTTTTTTTTTTTTCAATCACGGGATTCGATTTGTTCTTTATGTTGCAACGTTGTTTTCATTTGCACTTTCATTGTCGGTTTCAGTTATATTGTTCTCAGTTTCCAACGTTAAATCTTTCTTTGTTGTTTTTGTATGTTCCAGCAGATGTCGTTTCTTTTGATTTTTTATTGCATTTCCTTTTTTTGTTATTTTTCTTTGTTGTCGTTTTCACGTTGTCTAGTAACACGTATTTGTTGTTTTTGTTTGTTGATTCGACTTTCTAATTCTTCTTTCCTATTTTCTCGTCGCTTAGTTTTTTGGGTTTTTGGGCTCTGGATTATCGTTTTTCATCTATGTTGTCGTATTGCCAGTTAGGTTTTAAAAAATGAGTAATGTTGGAGTTGTTTGTTTTTGTTTTCAAAATTTTTAAAATATATTCTTATATTTTTTGACGTAAAAATTTTAAAAACATTTTCGGTATAACTTTTAAAAAATTTTAATCTTTTAAAATAAAAATATTTTTACCTATTTTTAAAACAAAACTAGAATTTTAATTCCAATCTCATTTTTGAGTCCAGATAGTCCGCTAAAGCCTATCTCCTATTAATTAAATGTTGACACCTCAACAAGTTAGGTCCACATCAGCCACTGTTTAACAAAGTTAACGGACAAGGGCAAAAGAACCTATGATGCCCACTAAACGGCTTCAATATTTCAATCACCAAAAAAAGAAAATGTCCGGATCACGATAACACTTCTACGTAGCTTTGAAGATGCTCCCATTTTGACCCACCACTCCCTCCAATATACCACACCTTCTTCTTCTTTTTAGAATGATGATAAAATCCACAGGCAAACAAATTAAACTAGTCAATCAATTCAATCCAAAAAAAAAAAAACAGAAAAGAAAACATGTCTGCCATTTCGTTCCCATCCAGCAGCAAAAGCTTTCAAAACCCACCTCTTTCTCTCGGCCTTTAAATCCGCCGCTTTCTCCTCCATCTACCATGGCACCATCGACGACAAAGTCCTCTTCCATCCACGCCATCGACCGGATCAAGATCTGCGACGCCGACTCCAACACCCTCTGCCGGTATCGAATTGCCGTCAGTCACCGTCGACAGCGGCGGCCTTCCATCTTTTCCCAAGCTCATCACCGCATCTCCATCGGAAATGAAATTGCCGCAACCTTCAACAAGAGATGACGACAAGAGCTCTCCATCGGCTCTGAAGCTTACCAACTTTACCAATGTTCAAGGCATTTAAAATAATTGGGTGTTTAGCACAATGATAAAAACTGTTGGATAAATTATTTATAATTTAAAAAATGGTGTAAACTATCGTCATCAAACACAAGGTAAATTTTTATGGCAGCTGGTAAGAATAAAGAAAAAGCAAGCCCATTGATTTTGTTTCTCCTATCTGCTCCGATTGCTCTCTTCTGCTAATTTCTTTAAAAAAACAGTTTACGTACATTACTTGATGAGATGTCAAAAGTTAAATCATAAGATAATTAATGAGACAGCAAACCTAAACTTTTCATTTTTCATACCCTTGTAAATTGTAAATTGTCATTAACTTACTTATTGATAGATATAATCTATTACTGTGCTGAAACTTTTAAATACCTATTAATAAAACATGTGATAACTCATACGTTAGAGAATATCTCTAGAATTTTGGTTAAAAATGTTTTCAATCAAGCTTTGCCTCTTTTGTTTTTGAATCATTGTTATAATGTCGTTACTTTTATTTTTCTCCGCCTTTCTGCCCTCAGTTCCATCCCTTGCTTTTATGGAACAAAATATATTAGGTCAAGTGATTATGAAAACATATGTTTGTTTAATATAGCTTTTGTTTGTACTTTTAGTCAACAAAATAGATAAACAAAAGCTATAATTTTTCAATAAACGTTTAGAATTGAAGCCATATTTTTAAAATAACTTTATGGGTCAAATGATTTTATTTTTTTAAGTTACAAAAATGTTATATTTAAGCCTATAATATATGAGTAATACTCTTGATACAAATTTCAAAGTCTGTTTTAGAAGTTTTTTTTAAGAAGTAATATTTTGTGACTACAAGTTACACTTTTAAAAGGCAAAAATATCTCTGACAAATTATCTAAACACTTCAAAGCAACTTTTGGACAATAACTTCTAACAAGCCCTCCTAAATCAACCTATGGTCATGCTTTTTGCTTATCTTTTTCTCTTTATTTTCGCCTCCAATTCAACCAGTGTACGGGTTGAAATTGTGGAATGGAATTTTTTTCTCTTGTTCTATATTTGATTATGGCATTACCAAATAAAACACATGGTTGGGACGTTTGTCTTCACAGGCAAAACTATCTGGCTCTGGCATAAAACTGAACACCAAATCCAAGCCAAATTTTGACAAATGTTCTTTTAAATTCATATACCATTTTTTTAACATTTAAATCCATATACCTTAAATACAGAAAATATTTAAATGCACTTCCCTTAAATGCAGCAAATGTAAAATGCAATTAATTCCTTTAATTCTTTTATTTGAAAAGGACATTTAGCCTTTTTCAAGTGAAAAATCCGGTTCATATCCAAGAAATTTCGAGAGAGAGCAAAAAATCCGGTTACAAATTTTATTCTTTGCCTGCCAATGTGGCTTGCTTTATTGTATTACAATTTTTTAAATTCCATTAACATTAGAAATATCTTAAATGACTTTCAAAAAAAAATGTTAAGCGTGTTTTCGGTCCTTTAAAACCAGAGAGTCATAATACGCCAAACAAAAAAAAAAAGTAACTCCAAAAAAAATGGCAACTTTACATATTGGTCACAGTAAAATAAATTAATAATATCTTCCGAATAATAAGGTAAACTTAGAGTAAGCCTCTACACATACAAATAATATATCTCCTGCACTCATCATATGAGTTGTATTACTATTATATATATCCTTCATTAACCGCGTGAGAGTTTGAATGCTGGGAGATTCACGCACATGTGTAGCCGGTGAACTTCATAGAGAGAGAGAGTTGCGTGTATGTGGAGATGAAGTGGTTGTCGTTACCGACGTTGTTGCTGTGTGGATTTGTAGTGTCGTTTTCTGTCTCCGGCGAAGCTCTCGCCGGAAACGTGACGTACGACGGGAGGTCTTTGGTTATTGACGGCCAACACAGAATTCTTTTCTCTGGTTCCATTCACTATCCTCGAAGCACACCTGCGGTATTTCTCTATTTGCCATTTATACAAATACAAGTACATGTATATTTATATACATATATATTATGTGCTTACCTTATAATTTTCTTCTAAAGTGGTAAGTTTTGTTGTCTTTATATATATATATATGTACATATATATTCTTTTGCTATTTTCATTTTCTTATAAATATATATATATATATATATATATATACATACATATATATTCTTTTTCTATTTTCATTTTCTTATAATGGATGATCGTCCGCTGGGCAATAAGAAATTTAGTTAAAACATAGGTTTAAGAATTAAAGAATTTATTTATAAAAATGTGAAAATTTTAAAACCTTTCATTTAAAACGAGCAATTATAATATTCGAACAAATAATGATAACAAAATAGGCAATAAGGAAATAATGAAAATAATAAAAATATAAGGTGAGACGAAAATAGGTCCCACTGACCCACATCTTGTGCATACACATAGTACTGACAATATCAAGTTACAACCACAGTCCAAAATAAAAAAGAAAGTTAAGATTATACATGCTTTGAATTATTTGTACTATAACCTACCCAAATCTTCTACTGGTCGCAAGTCCGGTCAATGGACTCTTCTCCGATCCTAAGCTGATATCCACCTAGAGGTAAAAGATTTTAAAACAAATAAAATGTAAGCAAAAGGCTCAGTAGGACTATATTTTCAAAACATTTTAATTTTTGAAGAAATCTCATTATTCAAATAAACATATAGAAAATAAGCTAGAATAAATAAATAGATGAAAATTTAATAAAAGTTTTATCTTACTAAAACAATTTAATTAGTTGACCAGAAAAAATATCATTTTATTATCTTGGGCAAACCATATGTAAATCACCACCGTAGTGGCCCAGTTGGGTTTCGGGACCTGCCCCCAAGGTCGCACGCTACGCGACTCGATCTCTGATATGGCATTATGCCCTTAAATATATTTATATACATCTTTCTATAATTATTAAAATCTCTTTTTACCAAATATAACCATTTACATTCATTATGAGGTTTATTATGAAAATCACCTCAATTCTACCATTTATGGAATCAGTCAATAAAAATCATTTTTCAACCAATCATTAAAAACATTTTTGTTAAAAATTTATTTGTGGCCAAAACATTTAAAATTGGCTGCTAAGGACGGGGTAGAAAGTAGTACCTTGATATTCGTGTTGGTGTCCTACACCGTAATCCTGGTCCTCTATACGTTAGCTCCGCGGATCCACGCATAATCTTAAATAAAAACTAGGTCTATTTGTATATAGCGCGAGATGTTCTATGTTACTAAATCATCTCTTGGTGTACTAGTGCGCCATTTAAGTTTATAAAATCATTTTACAAGGTCGGAATTTAAATTAGGGTTCAAAACGGTGAAGACTGATGAAAAATAACAAAATTTCACCATGTCCGATTGGCCTACCGGTCCCCTGGTTCGGCCTATTGGAAAACCACGTCCGATTGGCCAAACTTTTCCAGGTTCGGTTTGCCGGACGGATGAATCCGGCCTGCCGATCTGAAAAATTTTTAAAATTTTTCAAGCACAGGAATTTGGCCTCCTGAGCCCAAATCTCCATTTCAACCTATTTTTTTTCAATTATCAGGCATGGATGATCATAATTGATAGAAAAACAAAGTAGATTACTTTTTTAATGCTTTAAAACAAGTTTTAAACAAATTTTTTGGAAAGATCCGAAAATAGAGAAAAATATTGAAAAATGAAAAATTTTGATTTCAATCCGTTTTTGGTCAAACAAAGATTGTATTCTAGTTATTCTAAGTTCCTCCTAACCTAGATTGAGGGTTTTTTAAGCTCATGAAAGCTTAAATTTCAAAATGCAAGGAAATTGAAAGATTTAGAAAAGTTTAGAAATTTCAAAACTAACCTCGAATCAAAGCTTTAAATCGTAGTTTGCTAAATCTCTTTCTCGAGCCTTCAATCCATTAACCCGAAGCTTGAAATTGATTTTTGTTTTAATTTTTTTTTGAGAGGAAATGAAAGAGAGTGAGCGATACCGAGAGAGAGAGAGACGAGAGTGAGTGAGAATGAGAGGGAGAGTGAGAGATAAATAAAAGGGAGAAAGGACAATTGGCTGCACAAAACCATATGCAGCAGCACATTAGTTTTAAATGGTACCTATTTGGTATTTGATAAATTGTTTTGTTTTAAATTCTAAATAACAATTAAAAATAGTTAAGAGTAATTAAAAATCATTAAAAGAATTAAAAATTAACATAAATCTAAAAATTTTACAAAATAATCAAATTAAGTTTAAAATATTCATTATGACATACTAATTTATTCTTTGACATACTAATATTATTTAATTATTTTAGGGATGTTACATAGGATAGGAATAAAAATGCCATGCGAGTACTATCGAAATCATCTAATTCTCCTCGTCCTTGGGTTGGTACGAAACACGATATTAATTATGTGTTGGAGAAAATCACGAAGTTGACGCCAACCCATTAATTGCTTTTCTTTTAGGGTGTCTACATGCATGTGTATATAATACACACATACATATATATATATATATATATATATATATCACGTATGTATATGTAGAATTAATACTCTTAAGTGGAAAATATAAATGAATAAAGCTCAATATATTAGTATTCTGACTTATGTTACGGTATTTGATGGAAAAAATAAAGCATGCTCAGAGTCATATCCTTTACACAAAGAACAAAACATGCACTAAAAATTTTTTCAAGAAAATTAAAACAACTGATCTGTACGTGGCTAAAATTTTATATTGTTCTAACTATATACATATCACATTTTTCTGTCTTTAGCTCCTTTCATGATCTCCTCAGGAAAAACAAAATCCTTTTACGATCATGTTAAAAAATTCAAAATCCTTGCATTTTTTTTCCACAAAATTTATGTTTAAGAAAGTCTTCCTCAATTCTTTTTAACAAAAATTATGGCCATTTAGTCTTCTACTGAAAAGTACTAGTCCTCCATTAAGAATGGGCTGGATCTCTCACCTCATATAGAGAAATTTTCTTATTTTGTATTATTGTTCACACATATTTTCTCATTCCGTATTAACCAAATAGGAAATATGAAGACTTGCCAAGGAACATAATTATCTTTAATTTATATGTTGCAAGAATTACGTGATCATACATGGAAACCCCATTGATAATATTGTGGACGAAAGTGTACACGTTATTAGCGCTTTTGGCTTACCTACTAACAAATAATTTCATCCTCAAGTATGAGTACTCCATTATTTTTTCTACTTTTGGCTTTTCGGCTTTCTTTGTTTATAAACCAACATTGTTATTCTTGACATTTTTGTTCTTACTTTACACGTACAAACCAAATCTCCTAATAAACCCAATTAAAGTTTGTTAGGCTCTTTTTGTTTCTTTTATGAAAAGTGAAAAAGTTCTTATACTTTCCTCAACTTAAAGACTGGATTATCTCAGCAAGATATATAACATACGTATAAATAAATAAATAAATAAATATACCTTTATGAACAGATAAGATTAAACTTATCGGCCTAAGGGAGGCATTTTTTTCCAATTTATTTAATTAGCAAAAAAAAAATTGAGATAAATATTATACTTACATCATAAGAACGGGTATATAAATTATATACACTGTAAAATTTAAAAACGTGTGTGTTTACCTTTTTTTTTGGGAATCATTTTAACAAAAATGCTATTTACTTTAATTTCTCCCTTTTATATTGCCATAAATGATTGCTTGATATATATCACTACTAGTATACTACCGTTTACGGGCAATATTATGAAATTGTTGTCGAAAAGTGCCAAAAAAAAAAAAAAAAAATCTTATGACACATGCGAACGTTATGCAGCTATTTGGTGGTATGCAGGATTGCATTTGCCATCGCCACAGCGTGATTTGAGATGAAAAATCTGACCCTCAGATCATGTAACGCCCCTATATGGGGGTTAGCAGTATTGAATAAATAAAAATAAACTTAAATTCAATATTATTTAAATCTATTAAACAATGCCCATGGGTCTTTGAACCAAAATAAATATTTAAAATACAAACCACAGTTTTTAATGTAGCACCAAATATTTAAAATACAGTCATCATCACCATAGTACGATTCTCAAATAACTTAACACAGCCATCACAAAGTAAATACGAATCTTACATAATCTAGACGAGTTACAGTTTAACAAAGATCTTCCAACACGAATTCAACAGTGTTGTTGCTTATTCCTTGTCAAATAAGTTGCACTGAGTTCCACCTGAGAGATGTAGATATGATAGGGATGAGCATCAACATGCCCAGTAGGGAAAATCATTACTCATCTTAAGGTTTATTCATTACCACATTAAAACTGCATGGTTAGTTAATTTACATCATATACCAGATTATGAGATTTATTATGATCATATTCCGTGGATACTATAGTTATTCATTACCAAGTTTCATACATATACATATATACAATATTC
>CAMOHE010044814.1:11370-47979 GCA_946598075.1 Artocarpus hirsutus
TGAAGTATTATTATGAAAGCTTATGCATGTTTTGGATGATAACGTTTTTCAAAGCATGAAAGTATAAGTATATATATGTATCACATAAATAAGTGTTGCACATCCAATGATATGTTACGTTATGATATGTTAAGTTATGTGTCATGTTTGGTTTGGGATGAGCTACCCCTCTCCTTTCATGACGGCGCGCCTATGATGATGATGTTATGGTGCAACACTTGGCCCCTTAAAATAAAATGAATAAATTTTTAATATGGTTGATGTAATGAAAGATATATTCCTATGAAAATGTGCCTAGTGCACTATTATGATGATGATAATGATGAAGTTGATGATGCTCATGAAATGTTTTTAAGTTGTGAGAATTACAATGTACTTACTAAGCATTAGCTTATTCAAGTTTTACATCATGTTGCACATAAGGGTAAGAAAGTTTTGGAGTAGGCGGAGGACACTGACAGGCGTGTGAGCTAAGGAAGATGATTTGCAAATGAAAGAACGCCAAGGAAAGAGATTTTAATGAAATAATCCATGATTTATGAAATTGAGTATGTTTATAATTTTAAGGATAAGTTTTATAAATTTTGAGAATGTTTGTTTATTAGATTTTTTTTTTATTTTATAAATTTTCTTCCGTATTTGAAACTTTAAAACTTGTTTTAAAAAGAATTTTTTTTTTTACAGTTCGGCCTGTCGACCATTACTAGTTGGACTGCCGAAGAATTTTAATCGGCCTGCCGATTGCCAAGTATCGGCCTACCGATCTTGATGATTTTAAAACCCTATTTTGCAAAGCCTCGGATGGCCTGCCGATGGATGACCTTCGGCCTGCCGGTCAAGTTCGGCCTGCGGAAATGTGTTCAAGGAATTTTATTTTTTTGTTTTCAAACGTTAAATAAATTTTCAATGATATTAGCAAACTATTTACAGTATGATTATGGAAAAGCGAATTGTTATAACTAAGTAATTTTGAATTTTTTTGTAAATTGTATAAAAATACAAATATATATGTATGTACGGATCCTGGGAATGCTTTTCTAAACTACGATTATAAATATAAGTTATAATTTATAATAATTTTGCTACAATTAATGGTTTAATAAATGAATATAACGATATCTGTGACATCCGGAAAAGGGGCGTTACACTTATGATGCATAGTGTACTCATTTAATAACTCACTACATTAACGAATTGGATAAGACCGTTTCATTTTTAATAGAAATGACCTGCATTAGTAACATTTAATTAAGATTCCATACTTTAATTGAATAATTAATTATATATTACTAACCATTTTAATTATCATCTTTAAATATTATCCTCTTGTATATAACACTTATATATAATATTTAAAGTCTTATAAATAATTACGAAATTTTAATAAAATTCATAAAGTATTCAAAATACATACACGTAAATATAATAAATAAATTTACTTTATTTATTTATTTGTAAATATGTCTATTACAAAACATCATATGCTTTATGAGCATCTATGTGTCATCGAGCCCCTCTTAGACATCAAACTAGACAATTATGGTGATATTTAACGAGTGCTCAGAGGGTATCCATTGGCAAAAGATCTGAACCGTAATAATACGGCTTTCTTGAAAAAGGGAGTTCATGGGGGGACCAAGATAAATTTAAGTCAACCTGCTACAGATATAACTTATTATAATGGCCAATTTTATGTTGTGGATTACAGGAGAAGAGTTAGCCTTGTGGTTTTGGACATTAAACACGCTGATCTGATCAAAATGGAGGAAGTTGTTTCCATGGATTGCAAATCATTGCCGGAGCCAGGATGGACTTACCTTGATTATTATCGTGAGGAGGTTGAATAATATTTAGTAGAACCAGAAGGAGCTTCGTTGTTGATTCGAAGAAATAACTCGTGGGAAAAGAGTCAGTGATACAGCTCATGTCACATAACCACCATGTTTAAAGTTTTCAAGGTTCATCAATAAAAATCTGGTAAGGCTAAAGAGTTTGGGAGATCAGGCTTTGTTCTCGGTAATGGCCCTTCTTTCTCTGTGGAGACGGGATACGAAGCGGATTGCATCTATTACAACATGGGTCGTCGCAACTGTATCTTTGATTTATTGGGAAATGGAGAATATGAAACCTTTGAAGATATTGGAGTCCACCCATTTATTTTTCTTCCATGGATCCTGTTTCGAATGATGAAAACAAAGAATAAATACACACAGATTTACGTGAAAACTCAAAACCTAAAAAAACTATAGAGAAGAAAATCATTAAACTCAAAAAGAGATTAAGAGATGGTAGTTATTAAGGTGGCTAAACAAGATAATGTCACTCCCTAACGCGATACATCATATATATATATATATATATATAAGCAAAACCATAATATGTAATATAACCTAATAAGTCCAAAACATAAACAAAATCGCCCAAAACGTAAAAGCCTGTACAACGGGATGGAGCCCCCACACCCCTGACGAAATCCGTGGTTGGCTACAGAATTGGGCTGATAGCTATCACCACAGATTTCATGAAAAATCTCATATTTGTTCTTTCTTTCTATAGCACTATTTTCGTAAAAGATCCAATAAATCTTTTGAAACTGTTGTTTAGTTTTTCCTCTATTGAATCAACAAGTTCAAAAAGAAGAATTATACATCTACTTTCTCTCTATTTAGAGTGGGTTTCTTAATTTATGATGGTATCTTTATTTTTCATTGATAGTTAGAGCGTATTTTTATTTGAATCATTCTGTTATGAAATAATAAACTCCCTTTGTTTTAATCTTAAAGCTTATAGTCTGTTAAACACCCATTGTTGTCTAGAGGATAGCATCCTCTTTATCTCCCCCTTTTAGAACTCGTTTGCCTCCCTTCACCCTATTTATATATTTATCTACAGTAGTCACAAATTAGGTTTGGAGATATAAGTCTTTTAATATTTGGTTTTCATGTCTCTAATTCTTTTAAGATTTGGTTTTTAGTTTCAAATTAGAATGTGCGTATACATATTCATATTTGGATATGTGAGCTAAAAACATATATACCCTAGAACATTTTTTTAATCATTTTATGTCAAGTCTTTTCGTAATAAAACAATTAATTTAAAGATTAATAATCAATGATAATATTTTTCCATAAGCTACACGTGGACTCAATATTTTGCACCATAGATTTTGCTTCCTCTTATAAATTACTAGCACAAGCGTCATAGAATGCTAGGTGCATCCTAACCAGATTGACATTCAACAAGCTCCGTTCTCATGTGCTAAAGTGGGTACCAAATTGAACCTAATAAGAAATAACACGATTCCTATGATTTGATGAAAATTGCATTAGGGGCCTGTCGTATTAAAGTTGATCAACTTCCCTTTGTATTAATTGAGGAAGAATTTAGAAACACTTATTTCATGCCTATTCTTGATTTTGGCCTTTTTGCCTGTGTTAGTTGTCTGCTAAATTATCCAGTCAACTTTTAAGTCATTGTTTTTTTTTTTTTTAAATTATCACAAAAAGAATTGTTATAAAATTAATGAGAATAGGCAATAGAGAAATGTAAAATAAAAACATATATATTTACGTGGAAAACCCTAGACAGGAAATTGCATTGCATATGTCACACTGTGAGCTCGGATCAAATAGAATTTAAATCACCGTACTCTAAGAACAAGATTGATCACATAGTAGAAAACATATATATAATGTAAAACTAAACGCAACACGTTAAGCAAAAGCAAATTTATTCCCAATGCAAAAGGTGAACTAATAACGAGATTGCTTGGAGTTAAGATTTTAGTACCATACAAGCCAACAATCTTATCGTTGAATTACAAGTACATTCATATAAGAGTAGCTCTACCAAGCAATTGATTAACTAAAAATACGTTCATCAACCTTAAAAAGAAGGGGAAGAAAAATCTCAAAAGCTAATTATCAATTACAGAACAGAAGAAGGATCTGGAGGCAGGGGAACTTCAAGGACTCCTTCAAGCATTTGGATCACTTTCTTCATACAAGGCCTCACCAAAGGATCCTCTTGAATACACCACAAAGCAGTCTTCACAAGCCTCTCAACCATCTTAATATCTTTTCTCGCGTCCTCGTCGTTTTCCAACAACAAATCCAACCTTCCTTCCCTATACCTATCATATGCCCAATCAGATAGTATTATCTTGTCCTCATCCTCTAAGTCAAGCGCAACAGTCTTCCGACAACATACGATCTCGAGCAGCACTACTCCAAAGCTGTAGACATCCACCTTCGACGTTATAGCGCTGTTCTTGAACCATTCGGGGGCAACGTAACCTCTTGTTCCTCTAATTCCGGTCAATGTTCGAGTTTGATCTAGCTTTAGAAGCTTAGCTAGACCAAAGTCGGAAACTCTTGCCGAGAAATATTCGTCGAGAAGTATGTTTTGGGGCTTAATGTCGCAGTGTATGATTTGAATGTTGCACTCTTCGTGCAAGTAAAGCAAAGCTTTTGCCGTTCCCATGACAATTCGCATTCTCTTCTCCCATTTTGGCTTGGAATTAGTCCCAAAAAGGAAGCTAGCCAAAGAGCCATTGCTCATGAACTCATACACCAAAAGTTTGTGTGGACCCTCGTCGCAGAATCCAAGTAATCGAACGAGGTTCTTGTGATTCGTGCCTCCGATCGCACTAACTTCTGTTTTGAATTCTCTCTCGCCTTCTCCACCAACAATCTTGTCAATGCGTTTGACAGCAATGGGTTTTTTTCCCTGGTCCAAGAACCCTTTATAAACCGTTGCAGAAGCTCCTCTACCAAGTTCTTCTTTAAACCCTTCTGTCGCTTGTTCAAGCTCTTGGTAATCGAAATTCCGCAGATTTATTTCTCCGGTTTCTAGGAGTGACTTTGGCATATTTGTGACTGATTGATGAATTCTCGCCTTTCTTCGTATCAACAAGAAATAAACGAGAAGAATTGCTGAAAAAATTATCAAGTTTAATACGGCCAAGCTACTCAATACTATTGCTCCATTATGGGACATACCTGAATGATTTTTCTTGCTCCGAGTCACTTCAAATTTAACGGGGTCTTTCCCCACTTTTATGAATGTCTTGATCCCGTCAAGTAAAGGGTCTATCCACCCATTTGTGAGAGGCTGTTTCTTCTTCGAACAAATCCCTTGTTGATAAACAGCAATGGCACAATGGCAATCTCTCAGGCAATCTTCCCTACATTCTTCTTCAGTTTCGTTCCGAAGGAAGTAATCAAACTGTGGCCAATCCATGTTAGGCACCTCGGTCAAGGTGAAATTTTGAGCCACTTCTTCCAACCCGATCTCATTGCATTCTTGAGTGCTGAAACTCGGTTTGCAACCTTTTCTTATTACCTTATAATCCGAATCCGAGTACACATAGCCCGGTGCACATTTGCATTGCGGTTTTTCGTTTTCGTCCATGACACAATAGCTGTTGAATCCACAATAAGGAGAAGACCTCAAGGGAACGTTTTGGCTGCCAACCACAGATGCAAATCTCGCGCAAATGTTTTCAGGATTGGTGGACTTAGCCGTGGCAAACCATGTCCGAGCCCCGATTGAATCATTGCTAATTGCCTTTGGGTAGAGGTATCTTCTAAAAACTCCATCATTGTCCAAAGTGGCTCTTTGGTAGAACTCATTTGGTTCAATTGGGTCCGGATTGATGACCGGAACCCACGATCCATTCCCTCTCACAAGGTAAACATAGCCTGACTCCTTGAACAACACGTCAGTGCCGTTACCCAAAAGAGTACTTTCGGTATCCCAATAAGGAAAATCCATATTGAGGTAGAACACAAAATTGCCATCATCTCGTAAGCTAGCCTGAAATCTTCCTTCGGAGTAATCGGCATCTGAATTACGACAAACAAGTGCATAGCCTTTCTTTAGTGCTTGATTCGGCAACAAGGTATCTGTGGGGAAGTCGAAACTCTCCCACAAACGAACCGAGTCTTTGCCTGCAATCACAAAGTTTCCATCATCATGCATAGCTGCATGCAAAACTCTGTTTGAGGCAGAGAACTCTGCGGCCCAAATTGGCTGACCACTTGTGTCTTTCAACACAAGTTGGCCATCTGTAGTGAGCTCAACTTTAGATCCTTTTTCCGCCGTGTTCTTTCTGTTGGCTGACCAGATCACAGTTTTTTCAGGTATTTTGTTGAACCATATTGCTAGTAGGAATCCTGAACCGCCAATCTGCCGGAAGCCGAAAGCAAACTCGCCCGATGGCGATGCCCAGGTAGAGTTGTCATCATCCTGAGCAGTGAGAAATGAGCCCAAACTTACGTTGGAGTAAGCTTGAGCTATAATGGAATAAGGTAACAGAAGCAGAAGAAGAAAAGGGAAACAAAATGAACATTGGAAGACTAAAATTGCCATTTTTTTTAGTGTTGTTTGTCTAGTGATGAAGATGATCAAAGATTAATATACGCTGCAAGCCGTGTGAGAGGGGAAATTACTTAAGAAGAGCATTCTTTTTCTCCTCTTCTTTTTGAAACTTTTTGAGTTCGTCTGACCGTTTTTGTTGATTTATGAGAAGCACTAATTTTGTATTTTTCTGCTCTTTTTATTGTATTGTTGACCAACAACAAATGGTAGACAGTAGACTCTTGTGGTTTGCCCTTTACGCAAAGGCGTCTAAAGGATGGAAGTCACTGAAGAAGAAAAAATCCACAAAAATAGTAATAAAAAATAATCAGCTTTTTGACAAATTCCATTTCACCCACATGTAACAACGTTCCCAGAGGATGAAAGTCATGAGAGGTAATCAAATCAGCTTTTTGTTTTTTTTTTTCCTTCTACAAAAAAAAAAAAAAAATAGAGGGAAAAAAAATCTCTTCTTTAGATGAAAATACGATTTTTTTAGATAACAGTATGTCGTTTTTATACTTCTGTCGCGTATATTACATTTGTTTTATTTAACAATTATTGTTTTATTTGATAAAAATTTAAAAATGAGTTTTAATATACACACACACACACGTTTATGTCCATGTATGTACATATATGTATTCTTCTCATTCTTTTTTTTTTTTTTTCAGAAGATCCTATTCATTTCGCGAAGTTGTTATTTCCTAAGAGTTTCGTTATTCGGAAGTGATTATCATTCCTTCAAAAAAAAAAAAAAAAAAGAGTGATTATCGCTTATAGAATTGTTGTTCCATAAAATTTTGTTGCCTGTAAATCAATTTGTCGTTTTCATTTTTTTTTTTTTTTGGGTTCCTTACTATAGGCGTTGATATAAAACTTTATCGTTGTCAAATTCACTGTCCTTTGTCACATATGTTGGTTCCTTGGATTTTTTTTTTTTTTGGTTTAATTGTTGTTGTTTTTGTCTTTTCAGAGAACGCCATCGTTTGTAAATATTATACATAGATGTTCTAGCTTACGTTGTCGTTATTGGGTTGGGTGGGTTTTTTGAAAATCTTAACGCATTTTATCAAAGTTTGAGTTGGTTGATTTTAAATTTTTTCACCTAATTAACCCAAAGTTTAAAATCAACCCACCCAATCAAAATTGGTCTGGTTGAATAACATAAAAAGGAAGAAAAATCAAAGCTGATAATTTATCCCAAAATAAATTAAAAAACTAAAATTTATATGATATTTGTCTTATAAATGTTTAAAATTATCTCAATGAATTAAAATCAACATAAAGATAAATACTTCGCAACATAAATTCAAAGTAAATACATTAAGTCATAAACTAATAAATAAACCATAATAGAAACTAATACAATAAAAGTATTAAGAAGCACCAACCAATATAGTACATAATTATTCATCTTTAATTCTAAACATCTTCAATCAAACATCCTCTTCATTTCTAATGCAAGATCTATCATTTGACATAAAATATAATAAGCTTTCATTTATCAATGTAAATACAAAAATTATACATATATACTTTTGTGAATATGCATTTGTCAATTTCTCATGGATCCAAACAAGACAAAATTTATCAAAAAAATAGAAAAATAAAAAAAAACAAAAATAATTCAAAGATGCTAGAAATAATACACCTGAAAATACATTTTTCAGCTTTATGTTTTCATGAATTATGTGCTTTTAATATTATTTGCCGTATATAATATAATTTGTCGTTTTTTGGTTATTGCTGTTTACCCCAAATCCTGGTTTCCGTCGCGCGCCGGTCACAGCTCTCTCTCTCATATACACACGAAATTCAGGGCCTTTTTTTGGCTTCAATGGCTGCCTCAATTTCAACCCTACTCGTCAAAAAGCATGTCTCAGAGATCGATTGCCAATTTTCACTTCAAAAATATTCTCTTACAGTTAGTCGAACTCGAACCCAGAGCTGAAAACACTATTCCTCATCAAAATTCATTTGTTTGAACTTTGAACTACAAATGGGCATTATCGGAATCCTAATAACCAAATGATGAAAAGACCCTTTTTTGGTCCCCATACCATATCGCTTTGTGTTTGAACAAATGCTTGAAAGGGAAAGCCTTGAGACCAGGAAACAAGTTCATGCCCTGCTTTTAGCCTCTGGGATTGACACAAATGCCTTGTCTTTGAGTTCCAAACTTGTGGGAATGTGCGCAGGTTGCGGGAACATGAGGTCCGCGAAATCCGTGTTCGACAAAATCGAAAACCCGAATGTTTTCGCGTGGAACTGGATGGTTTTTGCTTCGGCATTTAATGGGGATTGTGAAGAGGCAATTGGGTACTTTTATTTGATGCGAGAATCGGGAGTTGTGGGGAATAAGTTCACTTTTACGATTGTGCTTAAAGCTTGTCTTGGTTTGATGGACGTGAAGAAAGGAAAAGAGGTTCATTGTATGGTCACTAAAATGGGTTTTGAAAATGATGAGTCTGTAGGGAATGCGTTGATTTTATTGTATTATGAATGTGGAAAGTGTATCATGCACGCAAAGTGTTTGATAGAATGGCTAAGAGAGATATTGCTTGTTGGACGTCGATGATTTGTGGTTATTTTAGTGTAGGTAAGGCTGAGCTAGCAATAGTCTTGTTTGAGAGGATGAAGTTGGAAGGATTGGAACCGAATGATTTTACGTGGAACCCCATGATTGTGGGGTTTGCTCGCTGCGGAGACACAAAAAAAGCATTTGGGTTAATCAACATGATGAGACGAAAAGGAAATGTTCCTGATTTGGTTACTTGGAATGCGATAATTTCAGGATTTGCTCAAAGCCAGCATGTTGTTGAAGCTTTGGAGATGTTCCGGGACATGTTGCTGTCCGGGACTAAACCCAATCAAGTGACCACCACGGGATTGCTCCCTATACGTGGATTGAATGGTTCAATTCAAACAGGAAGGCAAATTCATGGGTTGATTTATAGGATGGGGCTTGTGATAAGCTCCTTTGTTGCTTCCGCTCTCGTTGATATGTACTCAAAATGTGGCGATGTCAAATATGCTCGCAATGTGTTTGATAGCGTTCGTATGAAAAATGTTGCCGTGTGGAATGCAATGATAGGGTGCTATGGGAAACACGGTATGGTAGGTTCCTCGTTACAGCTTTTCGAGAGAATGCAGGAAGAAGGAATGCAGGCAAATGGGGTGACTTTCGTTTGTGTTCTTTCTGCTTGTGGCCATAGCGGTTTAGTGGAGAGAAGTTTAGAGATTTTCAGGTCAATGAAAGACAGTTACGGGGTTGAGGCAAGTAAAGAACATTATGCCTGTGTTGTTGATCTTTTGTGTCGTTTGGGGAAGATGGAAGAAGCCTATGAAGTAGTGAAGGGAATGCCAGTGGAGATCACGGATTCCATTGCCGGAGCTTTCTTTAATGGCTGTAAAGTCCACCGAAGAAGGGATTTGGCTAAAGTGATGGCTGAGGATATTTTGAGAATGGAGTTGAAGAGACCAGGCAGTTTTGTAACATTATCGAATATTTATGCTGTTGATGGAGATTGGGAAGAGGTTCAGACCGTAAGGAGGTAATGAAGGGTAAAAAGGTCCATAAAAGCCCTGGTTTTAGCCGGCTTGATTAAAGGGATCAATTTGTTGTAGTGGAGCTAGAAAGGCAACACATCCGATATTGTTGTTGGCGTGTGTTGATTGTCCTAACGTTGTTTTAGCCACTAACATTAAAAAAAAAGGATATACTCAAAAGCTTTATTGCATTTTTTACTTGGAAATATTTTTGCTACTTCTTGTTTTCACTTTATTTCACTCCCTCCTTTTCAGTACTTTCTTGTCTAAGCGCAGAGTTGACGCTGCCTCTTCAAACAGACATTTCGGTGATTCTGAGAATTTCACGCATATATAATAGTTTTTCTGGATTTGATTTATACAAGTTAATATATTCTTATCTGTTGGTATTAGTTTTAGCAAAGTCAGAACGCTGGCTTCACTAAATTGAGAACAACTACAGCAAAAGAACCTTAGTTTGAACGAAAGAAAAGTATTAGCTGAGCATAGCTGGGCTTAAACGAAAGAAAAAGGACATAAAAAATTATTATTAGTAGTATTAGTATTAGTATTGTTTGTTTCTTTTAACTTGGTCATACTTCGAACTTCAATTCAATAAAATTCATCCAACTTACACCTTCAAAGTTTCATTGTTGCAAAATTTTCCGGCCCGTTAGGTAAATGTTTTTGGGTCACTTATAAGTGTTTGCGAATCTTAATTTGAACTAATTGGTTCAAAATATCGTTGCAATAGAAAGTATTAAACTATAAATTATTTTTGTTTTATATTATAACAATAAAGGGTTTTATCTTATTTGAGTTTAAGCCAATTGGTTTGAACCAATTTTTAAACACATGCTTAATTAAAAACCTCCTCCTAGTCATTATTTGGCCATACAATAATAAAGAAAAGAAACACTTAAAATGGTCTTGTATGTTATGTAACCAAGAGTGACTTAATGTTATATAATTGATGGACCGTTTGGTACGTAGGCTTAAAACTGTTTAAGACAAATCAAATCAAAAAGACGGTTTAAACTGACATTTGGTGGAATAATAACTAAGAGCAATTCAAACAGTAGAGACAGTTTTAAAATAGTCTAAACTTTTAAAATTTAAACTTTGTCCTCCTCAAACCATTATTGTTTTTGTTTTTATTTTATAAACCATAGTTTTTCAAACATCAGTTCTTGTTTTAAATTTAATGTGATGATTTATTCTCATTTTAATTCTTTAAGTTTAGTTCAAAACTATCGTTTAAACTATATAATTTAAAACTCACCGTTTAAATCATAAAATTTTAAACTATATTGTTCTAAACTTATACACCAAATGAACAACGGTCGGTAACTTTAGCAGCGGAAAAAAAAAAAAAAGAAAATAAAAAGTAATATCCTGACTTACAAGACGTGTACGCCAAACTTTGCCGACTTAAGTCACTATCAATACACTCATCAATCTTAATAAAGACATTTAAAACTTTTTAAAAAGAAGATGCATGCATGTTACGCCTTCCTAGTGCCCTTTAGTATGGTCAAATTAGTTTCAAAACTTGCAACATTTTGGGGACATTTTAATGGAGAATCACAGGGTGCAATCATTTTTATGGTGACATTTGAAAAATCCTAGGTTAATAGATTCATAGCCTGATGACATTTGCTGAATCTAACTTTGCTCATTTTCACCTGCTTTTAGTAATTGCTTTGCTAATTAAGATGAGTCTAGCTGTCAACCTGTCTTATACATATGTATACTTTAAACATTTATGTGTATATATATACACATATATATATATATCTCTATTTTAACCATTGAATTAATTTTTTAATTAAATTTTAAAGTTTGTGACTATAAAACTATTTTTAATCATAAATCATATTGTTAAAAAATTAACTCAACAATACTAATAAAATCAAAATATATGTCTTATCGTAAATTTTGCCTATTTATTATTCTCTCTTCTTCTTTTCCATCTTTGTTTTTCTTTGTATTGGTTTTGGGATGGAGTGATGAAGAAGAAAGTTCTCATATATCTAATTCCAAATTGAAATTAAATACCCTGCTTGCTCTGTGGTCGTTGTCCATGTATTAGCGGTCTTTCATGGACCACATGATACTTTAATTTGGTTTTTTCCTAAGACCCACACAAACCAAATGTTGCCAAAATATTGAAAACAGTTACATATATATATAATTTTGGTTGTTAGAAAGCATATCCTCTTGAAGAAAATATAAGCAAACAGTGCTTACAACATAATTGATTGGAGGACATACTGAAAGTTCCAACGAACCACCTCCATTTCCTTCAAGATGGAAGTTGTGTAATCAATGGCTATATGTCTAATCTTGAATTTGTAACCAAAGTCTCACACAATATTCCTGAAATAAATAATGCCCCAAAAAAAATTTTTTTATTTATTTTTTTATAACAAGCTTATAGTGCAGAAAAACAATGGGCATCACGAAAGTCAAAAAGTTTTTTTTTTTTTTTTTTAACTTTTAAAATACAACAGTGTTTGAAGCTAGCCCTTGGACAAGGTTGTGGACTAAAAAATACCACCGTCATAGTAAGCTTGCTGTCATCCATTAATATGTCTTATTGGTTAGGTTACTTTTTAACCCTTTGTTTTATTATCTCAGAGACACAGTCAAGTAAATTAGGCAAGAACAAACTCCAGTTAATTTTATTTTATTTTTTAAAAAAGCAATATGGATAAAAGTATAAGTGGAGTGTGATTTATGGATGTTTGGTACATTCACAACACTTGGAATGGTTTAGATGCATGCATGCCAACCCATCAGCATTGGGTTTTGGATTGTGAGAAATTAGCAGTTTTGTTTACATTCAATTTTTTCTGCAACTTGAGAACAAACAATTCATTCACAAAAAAAAAAAAAAAAAAAAAAAAGGAAAACAAACAAACAAAAGGGTACCATATGGGAGAACATGGAAGAACAAACGGTGAAACTGAAAAGTGAATGGTACCATAAAGCCACGGACTGAACATGTAAAATCTGTTCCTTGTGACAAATTTTAGCCGTTGAAGAAAGATTAAGCAGTTACTAGAAGACTTTTTATTCTTTTTTTTTTTTTAATACAGAGATGGGTCAGGTTAATGTCGGGTTGGTGTTAATTTTTACAAAAATTAGGTCGATATTAACCCGACCTGTGACACGAATAGGTTGAAAATTCTCAATCTTAACGTAACCCGTTTTGATACGAGTTGACATGAATATGACCCGTGCCAACCCGTTTCTTTATGCGCAATGTTAAAAAAAGACCCGTGACCCGAATTTAACCTGCAACCTACCCATGACCCGCCTATACTATAACATATATATATATATATATATATATAAAACATAAAAATAAACATAAAATTAGATGAGTTTCATACCACAACAACAAAAAAGTCCAATCCTAAAATTTAAAAAACATCCAATAAGTCCTAAACATATTACAAGCCATCATAGCAACTGTTGATATTGTTACCAAATATAGATTCTAATGCAGCTGTTGATACCGTAATGCTTAAAATGTCACGAGCCATCATAACAACAATACTGATTTGTCTTCCAAAGTGAGAGGCGATGTTTAGGGTTATACTATTGTTTATTTCTGATCTGATATATAATAATGGGATAACAAAATATCGGAATAAATATAAACGGGTTAGTTTAGAATTAAGCAGGATTGACCCGAACGTGACCTGTTTTTGGACGGGTCAGTTTTAGGTTGACACTAACTAAACTGATCCAGGATTAATTTTTTAACACTAACTAGCAAAAATTCATGTTGGGTTCACATCATGTTGTAACCCATATTACCAGCCTTAGTTAAAGGCATTAAAAAAAAAGGAAGTTTATAAGCTAAGACATGTATTTCGACTTTATTAGTAGAGCATATTATTTTAACAGTTCGATTAACCTTTTAATTGTCTGACATGTAACTATTTATATTAAAAAGTTTACAGAGAGTCCAACGTATCGTTGTTTCTAATTATAAATCAATCCCTTGAAAAATTAGTTCAACAGTTTAAAATAACAAAAGTTGATAGGGTCAAAATTTATATTCTACTGTAAGTTTTGTCAAAAAAAAAAAATAATGTCTTGTATAGTCATAACTATTAGATTAATTTTTTATGGCTTGATTTATGTGAAGGTTATATTAAATATAAATTTTTAACGTGAACACTCTGCACTTTCCAGCTAAAAACAAAGGAGTTGTAGAAGGATTAAGGGTGGTTGCTGATACCAAATTGCTTTATTTCTCCTTACAAAGGTTACAGAACAGACGTCATCTATTTGTAGTGTTATCGCGATTCCTTTACTTTCTTTCATTTTTTTATATTAAATTAAATTAAAAGTGAATTGTTTTGGTAGCCTTTAATCTTTTATAAAAATAAACATTTAGTTCTTAATATTTTATTTTGATTAAATTACTTTAATTTTTGATTTTAATGGCTAAAAGATCATTTTAACAACTAAACCGTTAGTTTTGAGATCATTTTGTTACATTTTTATAACTTTAAAAACCAGTTTGTTACTTTTTATATCCAAAATTAATTATTTAATTGTTAAATTGTCCCTTAGCAATTCAAATAAAAGGTTTGTTTTCATAAAAATAAAAATAAAAGATTGAAAACCAGATGCTCACTTTCATAAAAGATTGGAGACTATTAAATTAATTTATTCTTAAATTAAATAATAATTAAAAAGATGGATTCCTTCAATTCAAAACAACCCTATTTAATCTCATTGCTTTATAACCTTATTGTTAATAAAATAATAGAACCCATTATAAAAAATATATTATATATTAAATTGAGACCTGTAAATTTATAAATAGTAAAATTTTGACCCTATAGGATGGAAAGAATTTTTTCTTCAATTCACGTTCAATGTTTTTGATTATCTTTCTTTTTCAATTTTATAAAATCCCTAAATTGTCCATCTCAATCTATTTAAAGCTCTTATCGACTAAAGAAAAAAGGAAAAATAAAAAATAAAAGAAAGACAAGCCTCTATCGTTCTCAAAGCATTTTTTTTCCCCTTAAAATGAAAAATGATTCTCCTACGTCACTTTTTTTCCTAATAAAAATCATAATAATAACACTTCAAAACGAGACAATAAATTTTTTAAAAGAGAATAAATTTGACTCTGCACCCTGTAGCATGTTTAAATGACAACAACACTCTTCAGCCAATTTAAAGTATAAAAAAGAGTACTAACTTTAAAAGAGAAAATTCTGCTTTAGGGTAAAAAAATACATATATATTATACTACCAACTGTTTCTTTGTTTTTAATCATCGTGGTAAAATCCATAATATTCCCATTTATCTCATCATCTTCCCAATTACGATTCATTATTTTATATATATATATATATATATATATATATATATTTTAGGGGGCAGAATTGTGGTCAAAGAATTTTTGGTTTCAGTTATGAAGACAAATGCCAAGCAGATAATCATATGTAAAGCCCAAAACTTTTTCAACTTGGTGTAAAAATAAATAAATAAATAAATAAAGAATAAATAAATAAATAACCAAACCCTTTTGTTCTTACAGAAAAAAAACCAAACATTTTTCCTCATTTACCAAAATGACCTCTTTTATTGACTTTCTCGCCGATAGACTAGCAGTTTTTTTTATTTTTTGTTTTTTATTTTTTATTTTTATTTTTACAGAGTCGCATGCTAGTGAGTTTACAGAGCCCAATCAACAGATAATCTCTTTCTTCCACTTCCACCCTTTCCTTCACAGCTCTCTTTCTCTCTCTGTTTCATTTCATTTGCCCTGGTTTTTGGACTCTCCAAACTCTTATCTAAATCTCCTTCCTTTGCCTTTCCTTAATGTTTCTAAATCTCTGAATTTCTTGATCTAGGCATCCATTATTTCCTGTTTAGATCATAGATTTTGCCATTAAAACATTCTCCTTTATTTCTTTCTTCTTGGCTTTCACAGTCCGAATCCACTGAACTAAGGAAAATACCACTTGGGTCTTGTTCTTCTCTGAGTTCTTTGACAGATTCAGAGTAATGGGTTTTATGCTAAAGCTGCGCATAAGGTTTTTTTCATAGAAAGGTCAGTATCATTTCTCTCTCTTCTTTTTCTTTAAGTTTTCTGATTGAAACAAGTTTCTATTTTTTTTTTCCTTTTTTCCTCTCTCATGTCTTGCTTATTGTGGATTTTTGGAGTTTAAAGTTAATTCTAAGAACTTTTGATGTTAACTGAGCTCTATCAGGTTCATGCATTACTTGCATCTGTTTTTGTTACTTTTTGATCGATCTTGATTGTATAGCTTCTGAAAATACCATTGTCATTCAGAAATTTAAATATGGTTTTTTTTTTGATAATCTGATTTTCTAGGTATTACTTTTTCTTATCCTCATTTGCTTCTTTTGCCCTTTATTTTAGTATTTGAAGTGATGTTTATTCTTCTTAATTTCCGTTCTTTCTTTGATGTATTCGTGTATTCAACTATTGACTATGAACCGGGAGAAATTTGATTCCTTTAACAATTTTTGTTATCTGTGATTCGTCTTTTGATTGGGAATTTGTTATCAATTATATAAGACAAATACTTGGGAATTTGAGATGTTTTTCTTTAAGTGCAGAAGTTTAGCTTTACTTAGTCGTGGATTGTGTGATGCAAAGTTTCTTGCTTTACGAATTTTGAGCGGTAGAAAAGGGAAGAAGAGTAACAAAAACTCAAGTATTTTTCCTAAATTTCAGAACTTCAGAAACTAATATATGTTCAGACCTCTGAGAGCCTAATAATCCGTTAAAACAATTATCAATTAGAGAATATCATCTTTTTCAAGCCAAAACAATAACAAAAAGATTTAGTTTTTCTGTTTTTTCGTTTTCTTTCACTTGAAATGATATCTGAAAAGCATCAGGTAGAAATGAAGTTGTGAAGTGGATGAAGCAAGTAGTCGCCTTGATTGATGTATGTAAGAGAAAGTTTGATATTCAGAACTTGGTCATAGAAGAGAAGAATATACCCTAATAATGTATTGAATTCCCAAAAGTTAAATGTGTGAATAAATTCATTGCAAAGTTTCATGTGAAGGAATATGAATCGGTTAATGAGATGTGCATATTTTGGACAAAAAACTTTGTAGTTGACATTGAACATCTGTGATCTGCTATTGGTGCGTCTGTTCGCTGCGCCGTATTAGTTTGGTTAGTTTAATTGACAAATAATGGAATGTACATAAGCTTGCTTATTTTTTGTATAACTTGTTAAATATTTTCGTTTTTGTCTAATATTGAAGAATAGGGGTTATCTCACTTTAGCCCCTTTAGTTTAGAATGGCACAAACTAGTCCCCAAGCTTATTAGAAGTTGCAACTTCTTTAGTCTGTACTTTTATCAATGAGACATCGATTTTAACTATTTTAAATGTGTGTGTATATCACATGTTTATTTGACAGAGAAAACTTGTAAATTTAAACAAAGTAGACTTTATGGTTTTTTTTTTTTAATCGCAAATGCTTTCTCGCTTTAACCATAAATATCGCCTCCTCCTTTGCTCACAACACCTGGATTGTCATTGTCATCCTATATTGTGTTTTACAAATGAGTTACGTGATCCACACATGTTCAAAACCATCCAAAATTTGACGTTCCATTGCTGAAAGTACTAGAATTGCAGCTTCTGATAAGCTCGGGAACCAATTTGTGCCATTTTAAATTGTAGGAGTTAAAGTGAGACAGTCACTGTTCTTCAGATGTTAAATTTGAACTCTTCTTCAGAGGTTAAATTTGAAATTAACTCTTAATATTTCTGTAAATTGCCCTTTTTCCTTTTTCAATTCACACTGGAGTTTTGTAAGAGAAACACCTTTTGATGTTTTCTCCTTATTTGGCAGGCATTATATTTTGCATGAATTATTCTTTTGTGGAGTATTGGGAATATGGGGAGAGGAAGAGGAAAGGGAAAGAGGTTAACTATTTCCAATCATGATGATCCTGGAAGCGGTGAGGAGGAAAAGATACCTGCACAGAAGAGAAGGGGAAGACCCCAAAAACCATTGAAGGATGAGATTGATGATGAAGAAGTGGAGAAAATAGAGGAGGATGACTGTGAGAATGCAAAAGCTGGTGTTCCAACGAAAGAGGTGAAAAGTCCCTCTGCTGCAGAGAATGGAAAGAAGAGGAAGCGATACTCGCAGGCAAAAGAGAAGTCAGATCCGGTTAAGGAAGAAAATGGCAATGGAACGCGATCGAGCACCGATGAGTCAACAAAGTCTAATGGATTCCGGCATAATGGGAGCAGGCGGAAAAGCAAGCCCCGCCGAGCTGCTGAAGCTGGCGTTGAGTGCAAGTGAGCATTATGGTCGCTTATGCAACGGTTTCTTATGTTTTACATTGCTATAGGATCTGAGGCTTAGTACACCTTTAGTTTTCATCCCTTTTTTTTGGGTCCTGCGGATTCATTATTCCTACTTTCCTTTTTGGTATTCCCTTATCGTTAGTTTCTTTCCATTCATTTTGAAATTTGGAATCTATCATGTTGGTTCTAGTTTTGATGATATACTAATATTCCAAATTTTGACTACTCTTATCTTTTTGGTATTGTAAAATTTGCAAGATATACTTAATCAGTTGTTGTTTGTCACCCTGGTATCACTATTCCTGAAATGACACATAGCTTCTTATCACCTAATACTGTTTTCTTTTCTATTCAATAAACTCTCCGTTTTCCCCTTCATTTTGGTAACCTTCAAGTTCAAAGGCATGGCTGAGAAGAGAATTTCTCTATTCTATCTGACAAGGTTTTGTTGTATATACTATCCAGTATCTTACATTGTTTTTGGATTGTAAAAATTTCATGCACACCGTAGTTATATACACACACATATGGGTGCGGTTTTAATAGTTACATCTTACATCTCTAATGGGTGTTTTTATCGGTTGATATAAATCTGACTGTTGTAATTAAATTAATAGTTAATCAAAAAATTTAAGATAATTAATAATGTTGAATTCTTATTACTCTACGTCGTCATCGGTTGTTATTAAAATATACCCTTATTGTAATTGATAGAAATACACACAAATATATATCGTTTGCCTAATTTGACACCTTATGCCATCCAACCACTCTTATTTATAATTAGCTTTTAGGATTGTTTTATCCTTGCTTTTGCAACGCATACACCATACACATCCATTTCTCTGGTCTCTTTGTTGGTTCTGCAAATACGGTGATGGAGGGACGTCATACATTGGGACCAAATTGGGGCCCACTTGGTAGACATTCTGAAAAGCAATTCTAAGAGAATCTTGTCTAGGGAGATTCGTTTTACCTTTTGAAAAATTATTAACAAACAATACAAATAGATAATATAGTAATTAAGTAATTAACTATTATATATTATTTTAACTCTTTTTTCATTCTATCAAATAAGATATAAGATTATAATAATTCTTTCTATTTTTCCTGCCAAATAAAGCTGACATATGAGTACTTTTTCCCCTCCTCTCTGCGACATCTTCCTTCCACTGCGGAAAAAATAAAAGCAAGTCAAGAGATCTCATCTACTACAAATTTATTTCTTTTTTAAGTTTTTATCATTTTCATACCTTATACTTTAAGGATACATCACATTAATATCATATTGTTTAAAAAAAAATTAAAACGAAATAATGTGGTTTAAAAAATATCATTTTAAAACCTTGAATCTGTGTTTTTTATGTGAAATTTCTAATTAAACCTTTCATTAATGAACTCTAATAAAAGAAAATAAATACCAATAATACCAAAAATAAATAAGTCCACATATATGTTTTCTTTTGACTTTTGTTTTGATTTTCAATTATATTTTTACCAAATTAATTTAAGATTTATTAATAAAAGGGTAATAAAAAATTTCACATAAAGATACAACTTTTGGTACTAAAATTATATTTTTGAAAACTACGAAATAACATAATGATATTTTTCAAACAACAAAGTATGAATGTGATATTTCTCTCACACACATGATACCAGAATGATAATAATCTTTTTTTTTCCTCTCTCAATCACCCGGTTAAAAATAGCTTCGATCTGTTTGATCTTAATTTCTTCTCATACCTGCTTTTAATCTTCTTCACATTTGTGAAGTTTGGTTATTGGGAGGTAATTTGTTTGTGTATTGTTTGGATGATATGGACGAGGGATCTTTTCCCTTTCATGCTTTGTTTTAATATTCATCGGACATTATTATACTGCTTTTGAAACTAACAACACTTTCAAAATGACGATTTATCAAACACCCGACTCTTTTATGTCACAACCATTTCTCTCTTTATCAGACATAACTATAATCTTTATAAATCAACAGAAATACCAAACTGACTTGTTGTAGCAAATCTACATGAATTGATCACTGTATCCAATACAAGCTAGGAGTGATTCTATGATAAAGGTGTCCTTGCTATGAAGCTCATTATGCAGGGCATGTTACTATGCTTATATCACCATTTTTTATCTCACTCTGGAAAATGGTCAATGTATAGTCTGCTGGGTTCTTGCTTGTGTGATACATCACCAGCCTCACACACGGGTTTTGCTGTCAAAATGCGAAAATTCATTTTTAATTTATTCTATTTTTGATGAATCAACCCCTTTTTAGGCACACCGGTTCAAACTATAGTTTAAACTATTTATAGTGTAAAACTCTCAACAGCTATAGTGCAAAGTTCTCATATGCTACAGTATTTTTAACCCAAAAATGGTTTGAATTTTTCTCCTAAACACAAGGAAGTGTGAACGTTGCGTAGGTTTAAAAAAAAAAAAAAAACTCATCGCCTTTCATCAGATTCTCTCAAGTGTGACTGACTGACTGCAACTGTGTGTACGTGTGTTTGTTTTTTTGAAACTTAATTTGTTGCCTCAATACATTACTAGTGATTATGATCGTTTTAATCGAAAAAACACATCAGTGGTTAATAGATATGGCCTAGGCTTTTTTTTTAGGGGGAATCATCATACAATACTTGTAATTATGATGATATTGCGTTGTTTATTGCAAGTAATTTACATCTCAACTTCGTATTTAAAAAAAAAGAAAAGAAAATGATGTTGGCACGTCTATACTCTAAGAGGAATCACAGGTCCACTTCAAAAGGTTTGTCTCCTCTTCCCTACTACTCTACAAAAAAGGAAATAGAGAAGGCCACTTGTGGCAACGTTCCTTATAATAAACATTACACACACACATGTATAAACACAGATATAGACAACTTCATTGCTATTGAGCTGGATCACATACACGACATTTATTATTATATAGAAAGATATGTACACAATATTCCTACCAAGGAAAGCTCGAGTCATGTCGTAGCTTTGTAGTTGCATTTTGGTTATTATATTTGTATACAACTATAAAAAATCGGGTATTTTGCTGTTTATTTTGGCTTACTAACAATGTTCATTGGTTTAGTTAAGATATTAAATGCCCGTTTGGTGCATTGGATATGATAACATTGATAGGATAATTTTAGAAAATTAGATTAGATTGTGTTAGAAATGATATGATAAAATTTTAGCTAATCTTATCCCATATTTAGTGTTGTTTTATTAAGATAGGGGCTTTTTTGTAAAATTTATTAAAATTATAAGGGCAAAATTGTAATTATTAAAGTATTTTTGTCACATAAAAATTACATTTTGACCTGTTATTTTTTTGAAAAATTATAATTTGACCCTAAATTTTATAAATTTTTACAAATAAGTCTTTAAAGATTTTCACAATATACAAATGTTATGTTTGCCATGTTTAGCAAGGGACTGCATAATCCGCTTCTAAGAGGATTCAAGCATATATTGAATAAGAGCTTATCCAATTCAATCCATTAAAGTTTTTCACCAATTAAAGTATTAAGATTAAATCTAATATAATCCTCCCTAATCCTACGCACTAAATACGCCCTTAGTATATAGCAGCCGTTATGTTAAGAAGTGTGAAGTCAAATTCAATGTCTTTTAGGATATCAACCCATACAGAGGATTTCGAGGATCGACCTTCTTGGTAAGGTCGCTGTGGGGGTTGGAAAGGGACGACGAAGCCCCCCTCCCAGAGTGTAGTGGCTTTGCTCCTAGCTTAAAATTTTACTACAAAGGTGATAAAAAGGTGGAAAACACAAAGAAAATAAATTTTTTTGTTCTTAGGATCTGAAACACCCGTTATTTTAACGGGTATGATTTTATAAAAATCATATGAATAAAATGTCACTTTAGCATTTTTACTAAGTCTCCGTAGTAAATATTTAAAATCTACCTATCACTCATTTCTACCAACCTTGTTCCGCTACATTAATGCTTAATTAAGTAGCCTCAACTACTTGGAGACATAGAATTAATTCACCTCAACTACCAGAAGACATCGATATGTTTTCTCAACCACCTTTTTAATGCTTCCTTCATCTTCTTCTACAACTTGGCCCATTTGTCCCCTCAATTATGTTGACATTATTTGCTAAAAGTCTCAATGAGAGACATGATAATATTTTTTTTAATGCTCATTTAACCGCTCCTCAATTATCTTGATGCCTATTTATTCAACCATCACCACTCTTTTCTCTAGTTTCTCATTCTCTCCTTTCTCACTTCAAATTTTCAACTAAAGACACAAAGCATAAAACTCTCTTTGCAGCCACGACAACTATAATTTTCAGCCACGTTTAAAGCCGTTTTGGAGTCAATTCAAGCTTGATTCTTAACCCAAACTTTAGTGTTTTTCAAAGGAGTTTTGAGGTAGGTTTTTCTTAATTCAAACTTGGTTTTTAGTATGTGTTTTTCTCTATCTTTAATGTATAATTTTCGTGTTCAAATTTCATCAAATTTCTAATTATATTAATATGCATATTTTAGCATGTTTTCATCATTATTTGCAAGAAAGGCTAGAGATATGGTTTGATAATGATTTTGGTATAAAACTCATGAGAATATGTTTATTATGATTATATAATGCATGCTGCCTATTTTGAAATGGTTTTGAGATTTTGAATAAGAATAATATGCTTTAGGTTAAAGAAAAACTTAATATTCCATAAACCTTGTATCATCTTTATGGGCAGTAGCTCTTTCTTGAAATTCTGGGTTTAGATGAAAATGAATTTGGTAAATTGGTTTACATATTTTAAAAGTAGACCTCCTAAGCTTTTCAATGAGCTATCATGAGCCTAAATCGGAGTTATATTTTATTTTCTACGAATTTTTTAATTCTCGGATTGGAAACTTGTAAACCTACTAGTGGCAGTATACCACCCGTCTACCTTAAGTAAACCATCCTAAGTGATTTATAAATCTTATTAGAGACTGAAATATATAGATTTACACTTAATTCATTTATGGATGTGGTTCCATATTGTACTTTAGTTTTAATTGTCCTTATGCACACCTTAGGATCAAGGATGTGTGGAGCTTACGTTAATTAAATTCGGAGCTTAAAAGATTGTTGAGAAGCTTGGAAGGTAGGAATTCTATTACTCATCTTTTGTAAGGTTTTTATGGAATTAAAATTGATTGTTTTACCACAAGATATATGTATCTATGTTGAACTGCTATTATATGAGAATCACATATGAAACTATGACATGAACTCGCCCTGTATTGATTAGCGAGGAACATAATGAATTAACATATGTTGTTATAAGTTGAAAAGCATGGTTAGGAAAATTGATTCTATAAATAATGATGGAACATTGAGAAATGATGAGACGTGAAGAGGGCGACGGTTACGTCCTTGGGTACGAATACCCTAAAAGGTAAAATAGGGGGAAGGTGATGACGTTTCCTTGGGGCTTGATGTCCCCTCACCGGCATACCCTCGGAATGTTGGAGGGTGGCCAAGCACGCCCATTTGGGTTTCGATAAATTGAGTAATACTTTATATAATGTGGATACCTAGGAATAATGGTGAATTGTAATATCTATATGTATGTATAAGTATGAAACTTGGTAATAGTTAACTATGGTATCTACAAGAGATGATCATAATAAACCTCATAATCTGGTATATGATGTAAATTAACTAACCATGCAGTTTTAATGTGGTAATGAATAAACCTTAAGGTGAGTAATGAATTTTCCTACTGGACATGTCGATGCTCATCCCTATTATATTTACATCTCTCAGGTGGAACTCAGTGCAACCTATCTGACGAGGAATAGGCAATAACACTGTTGATTTCGTGTTGGAAGATCTTTATTAAACTGCAACTCGTCTAGATTATGTAAGATTCGTATTTACTTTGTGATGGCTGTGTTAAGTTATTTGAAAATTGTACTATGGTGATGATGATTGTATTTTAAATATTTGGTGCTACACTAAAAACTGTGGTTTGTATTTCAAAATTTTATTTTTGTTTAAAGACCCATGGGCATTGTTTAATAGATTTAAATAATATTGAATCTAAGTTTATTTTGATTTATTTAATACTGCTAACCCTCACATAGGGGCGTTACAGGATCTCGCCCCCGCAGTGGAAGAAGTTGTGCAGCCACAAGGTAAGACAGAAACAACATGTGGCCGTGCCCTTGAAGCTCCATGGCCACAGGCGAAGAGAAGCCACATCTCGTATGAGCATACAAGAAAAGCATGCGACCGCTAGTGTTGGCATGCTGGAGTTTGCATTTTGTGTTTTTTAGTGGTTTGTTTCCAATTATTTGTAAACCTATGAAAAGATAGGTTGAGTTATTTGCTTTGTAGAGAGTGAAACTCAAAAAATTGAGTAAGAGAGAGGCTTGAGAAAAATCTTAAGAGAGTGTGTGTGCTATTTTCTCTTATAAACTTCTTGCTTATTATAGTGAATTATTCTACAATAGCTGAAAGTGAATATAACTCTTATATCGAGGGTAAACCACTATAAATTTCGTGTATTCTTATTTATTTTCATTCACATATTTTTCATTCTAGGTAAATTAGGACTTCTAATTCGCAACAAGTTTTCCATCTTTTCTTGTTGAATTAGCACTTTCATATTCAATCTGTGTGAAAAATAAAATATTAAAACAATGATAGTTTTTCTTTAAATTTTTAGTCACGTTTTGTATAAGTTATTATGTTTTAGTCTTGTCTCGTCAACATTTGAAATATTATAGTATATTATCACTACTCTTCTTTGATCTGCTTCACAAGACTCCGTCTACCATAAAATGTTTTTTCCTAAAAACTGTAAGTTCTCTTCTGAAAGAATGATGTATCTTCTCCTGAAAATACTTAGATGAAAACTCACTGTGTTTATGCTTGTTTTTCCTCTGGAAACTCTATACAAAAGTCTCATACTTGTCCTCCTTTTATAGGCAGTGAAACCTTATAAAAATTCAAAGTGTTTTCGAATCTGTTGCGACAGATTTGAACTCGCTAATGCGACCTGCCTTTGGAATATGTGATCTCTCTTCTAAATTGAGTATTCTTCATTTAAAACCATTAAATCACATTCAAGCCTCAGTTTTTATAAATGAGAGATAAATCCTCATTTAATTTAAATTTCTAATTTTTTTCAAATCAAACTTGTTCCTCAACTTAAGATAAACTTAGATTTTGATTTGTAATTTGAAATATACTCAGAAATATACTTTGAAAATCTTCTCAATACGTTGGGCTTATCTCTGAAATCTTATTATTGGGATAAAATTTTCACATCATTAGTATTACCTTCAAGATTTTGATATTCGTCACGTGATAAAATCTTTAAGACTTGACTTTGATATTCTACATATTATCTTCACGTTATCACATACACATTTATCTCATAAACGTATTTTTGCCTTTTCCGTTTAAAATTACAAAGTCAATATCTCAATACAAAAATTCAAACTTAACAACCTGATATGACAATTTTGAAAAACAAAGGATATAAAAATACATCAATGTGGTGGTAGTAGTAGCAGTCCGTGGCCCGGGGCCGGATTACTATGAATGTTTTTTTTGGTGTCCAATCCATTTGCATATTTTAATGTTGACTGCTCAGCGAAGACAATGATATATTTTTGTGTCTCGAATTTTCAATGCCTTATTATTATCATTTTTAATGTTGTCTTCGTGTTTAATTTGTGTCCAGAAAGACAATTTGCGAATCACATAATACATATTCGTGACTAATATTCAATTGCACAAAACGTACACATTTCCAACTCTACATAGGATCAAATTCAATGACGTTGCACAAGCATCGGTCAATATATATATATATATATATATATATATATATATATTTATATTTATATTCTAATCTGAGGGACCCGCCTAATGCAGTCTATCTATTAACCAAAAATGTTATTATTAAGAATTGCTCTTTCTAATTGTTTTCCATTAATATGAAAATATACGAACAAATATACTAATTCAACTTATAATTGAATTGAAGTTGAACATCTGTAGCATTTGTATTTCTAAACATATAGATATAGACGTGAATAAATATAATCATCTTATAATTTTTTTAGATTACAAGATAATATCATGAACTTTTAATTAAAGATAATAATGTAAACTTAAGTATGAAGATATGGAACTCAACATTTACAAAAAAAATCAACAAATTTATATGTTTTAATGATGGTAAATGCTTAACATTTATTATACGTATGTGTTTACAAGATTGTTACATTAATGAGTTATAAAGTTAGGATTAGAATATCTATATATACGTACATCTATCAATGAAAAGAAATAACAAGAAATAACAACTTAAGAGTTAATAAAAGTTAAGATCAGAATTAATGTCTCTAGCTTTATTCAACTTCCTATATAATATATGTCCATACATATGTTAATACAGGAAAAGGAAACTCAAAATGTATTCTTGGTTCAAGTATATGATATCTATGATCAATTTCGTAGAGACACAAAATTAAATTTTGGATTTTAAAGTGTGGCCTATCAATTATTAATGCCAGATCTGGCAGCACCCCTATTCTTGTATACTCTTTCAAGTGAAAGTTGAGTTTGAGACTGCAGAAAAATTCAGAGGGGAAAGCTTTTTTCCTTAGATGCACTTTCCAAAGATTGATTCCAATGTATCTGTAGATAAGCACAATCACTTCTTATTTGGAAAAAGTCCCACATCACTTCTCATTTGGAAAAAGTCCCACATCACTTCTTATTTGGAAAAAGTCCCATATAATTTCTAGCAAAAAAGCATACGAAAGGTTCTTAAAAAGACAAAAAATCTAGGAAAAGGTTATGATGAACTCAAATTCTGTCTAAGTTTTGTGTCTTAATATAGTATCTAACCAATCGCATTATGATATATTAGTTAAAAAATTAAAATAATTTTTGATTGATTTTTACATACTTTTCATTAAAATAAAATATTATAATATGATTAATTATACACCAAAATTAGACAAAAAATTTAAGTCTGTTATGATGCTATACTAAAGTAGAAAACAATATATATGCTTGTTTGATGCAGCTTCTGCTTGTACTTTTAGTCAGTAGAAGAAGAGGAGTAAAAGCTATTTGGAATCATATTTTTCAAAGAGTTTTAATTGGTCAAAATAGTTTTAATTATTTTTAAAAATAAAAAAATTATATTTTAGCTTATAATGTATTATTGGTCTCTGGTATAAATTTCAAGTCTTTTTTAGAAGTTTTTTTTTTTGAGAAACTATATTCTATGACTTCAACAAAAAGCACTTATGAAAAATAAAAACTTTTATGACAGTTTATCTAAATACTTTTAAAATTAGCTTTTAGATTCAATAAGCTAAAAACAAGTTTATAAAGCCCTTTCAAACAGCCGACGGTGTTTCCAAAGTTGCATCATATGAAAGTAATGGATGTATAACTTTGCCTTTATTTGTGGCTATATGGCCGTGCGTGTTGACTGTTGACCTAATTAAATGAATTGATAGCCTCGTGACTCAATAATGACTATGATATATGGCTAGATTGATCCCAATATATGCAACCTTACGTCATTTATCCTTAATGGAAAGCCACGTTTTATACACATAACTAAATATTTATAAGAACGGTGTGTCTATTTATACATCTCCATTTATTTTTTATATACTCTTTTTCAATAAGATTTATTTATTACGGTATTGCTTATTAATAAAATTACTCTTAAGCATAAAAGCGTTAAAAAAAACTCATTACATATCCTATCTTAAAAAAATATATATTCCTTCTAAAAGATTAGTGTATTATTTTTTTCCAAAAGAATGAATATAGATTCCAATATGCAAGATTCTCATATAAAAAAATATATATGGTTTATATATTTTTTTTGAAATTTTTTTTATTATGATTTTAACCCCATTTTATGTATGTTAATTATAATTATATATAATATTACAAATTGTTTGATTTATAAACACCTACAATCGTGGAGCAGATCACAAAAATAGAAACAAGATACTAAAAATACTTTAACAATTCACAAGATATCAAAATTTAAATAAAAGGACAATTAATGAAGAAAAAAAAATAAGATAGTAGATCTTGATTCATAAATAGAACCACCCTTTAATTTTTTCCGGCAACGAGTATAATACACAGGAATGGAAGCGATGTAGATATTTGAAGAAAATTGGTCTTTTGCTTTGAGGTCTCCATTATTTGTGATAATGCACGCTGCAACGTGTCACTTTCTTATACGTCGTTTACCATTCTTTGTTTTGAACTTTCGGCTTGTCCTCTATATAAAGGCATGCATGGTGGAGACAACATCGCTCATTTCTAGCCAACATAACATTCTGCAATGGCATCACGAGTCCCACTTATATTCTTTACGCTCCCTATGCTTCTTTGTGGCTATGCAGCTATAAGCAGTGTAGCTCAAGCAATACCATGTCATTATGACTCTATTTTCCTCAGCAGAAGCAGTTTCCCAGCTGGTTTCATCTTCGGAACTGCTTCATCATCTTATCAGGTACTTGATTAAACAGGAGTCGATTTGAGAACATAGGTTCAAACTAAAACATTTCGGTTTCAATAAATTGTTATATTGTTTGCAGTTGAAACCTTTGCTTCAAACTTATATTTTTAAACCGGCTGTAATTAAATCAAGGCTTTTACTAACATTCTTTTTGAACTATAAATTAAATGACGTTTATATATGGCTTTTCTGTTTTTTCTTGTTTCTTTTTGCTGAGTATTTTGGATGACGAATTGATATTTGATACATACGTATGGGATTTTCAGTATGAAGGTGCTGTGAAAGAAGGTGGTAGGGGACCAAGTATATGGGATATATACACTCACAAATATCCAGGTTATTCTTTTTACTTATAAATCTTTCTACTTCCTACTGCCAAGTGCCGGGATAACCTCAAGGGAGCATAAGTAATGGCCTAGGGCCTCTAAATTAAGGCCTCAATTTTTTCCTAAAAAATAGGTTGTCTATAAATTAATCCAATTTTAAAAATTAAAAAAGAATATTTTTTTATTATTATTGCATTTATAAAGACCTTGTTTATTATATAGACCGTCTTTCTCGAGATAAAAAACCTTGGTCTACACGTTAATAGAGGCATTGCTTTATGAGTATTAAACCACATTGAGATTATAGCAAAAAACAAAAAAAAAAAAAACAAAAAAACCACATTGAGATTTTACTTTAAAAAAACCACAATGTGATTTTTTTAGGTAACCAAGCCAATCAAGAAAAAAGAGAAATAAAAAGTAAAACAATATCCTCTAAAAAAAATCAGATTTTTTTTTACAGGGTAAATCAAATAGAAACTTATCACCTTAAAAACGTGACTTAAATATTTTCTTTAAAATAATGCCACCTCCTTTTTTCTAAATTTCAACCTAATTACAATATAACAACAAAATACTTCAAAAATAATCACAATAAGAAACGAAAAAAACAATATATATATATATATATATTCAAAAAGAAAAAAACTGAAAGTCTGAAACTTTTTTTTCTTTTTTTCTTTTATATAACTTTCTATTTTTCTTTTCTATTATTGAATGATATTAAGCTTTAATATAGAATATTTCATAAAAAATTTCTTCTAAAAAGAGCCATTTCAAAAAAATTTGCTGAGGGTTCTAAAATTTATTGAGCCGGCCCTACTGTCAAGTTCTTACTTGCATAGAGATGTTAAAATTTTAACTATATCTTTTACTTTTTAACTTTTTTTTTTCTAATTTACTTCTTATTTTTAGAAACTATACAAATATCCTTTGAATTTTAAAAACATATTTTAATTTTATTATTCCATACTTTTTGGATTAAAAAACAAAATGAAAAGACAAAAAACCTCTTATATAGTTTCTGAGAATTATTTTAACAAGTTTTTTTTTATTATTTTTCTCTAAAAGTATTGTAGATATCAAATACGTTTTCCTTAAAAAATGATGTTTTGTTTTATAGTTTTGATGAATTTTAAATGTATAAAACGTGTTTTAGATATTATGTGAGGGCCTTTTTATCATTTGATGTATAATTTGTAGATTCTAAAAATAAAAAATAAATTGAGAAAAAGTGAATATAGAAATATATTTATGTAATTACCCTTTCAAACACCCAATACAAAGCCATGGTCACACTATGGTCTCAAGTTTAAGCTTAATTATTTCGTATGCACGACAAAAATCCCCTAAACAACATTATTTACTCACAAAACTGAATTGACTAATTCAAATTAGGACATAAAAATAAAGAGAACTACTCTAAAAACTAATATATAATAAATTCCAAGTTTGCTAATTAGTATCTATTTTTATTAGGTGGGGTTTCCTCCCTTAAGAAAACAAAAGAAAACAAGGGTGAACTTTCTAACCATTAAATTTCATTGTCGTGATCTGATCACAAAGAGAATGTCTTTGCTTTTTGTTTGTATTATGAATATTGAATCCGCGGGGTTAAAAAAAAAAAAGGGCCAATAATACAAGAGAAGTTGCCAGTATAGCACAACAAAGCCTACGATAAACAATATTCTTGCTTTATGTCATCCTGTCGTCGGACTTTAGTCAATACCGCAAACATATTGTTCCCAAGATAACATAAATTATTCAAAGCGGTCTAAGAGGGAATTGATTAACATATTGATTCTAGCTCTTTATTTCCACTAGGAGGGAAAATTAAATTAAAGAAAAGAAAAGTGTTATGATTAACACATTGACATATGTTTGTTCATCAATACCAATTAATTGCAACAATTAAATGTTGTAATAATGAAAAGGCGAAGATATCAATTAATAATAGCAATCAAATGTCAAAATTTGACATATGTTATATTCAATATCAATTTGACACCAAATATATCATATATCAACTCTAACCCTAGATGTAACATTCAGTTGCATAGTGGTTTTTTTAGTCAAATATTAAAGTCTAGAAATTTTTTTGGTCAAATATTAAAGTTTAGCATGAACACACTAATTTGGAAGTTTTTTAAACGTTAGGTATGATTTCTCTCTTAAAGAGAGAGAGTCTCTGTGGAAGACAACAATGTGTCTTTTCTTCTTAGATATACTGGCACAACATAACAAACACTGATTGATTTAAAATAATTCTAATTGCATTAAAAAATTCTCAACTAAAAAATCGGACTTTTAATTACATGTTAGGTGTCCGTCTGTACGCGATTAATATATATATATATATATATCGTTTATTCTAAACATTTTCTATATGTGTGCACATATGCATATATATATATATATATATATATCTGATTAATTAGAAGAAATTTCATGTGGTGCATTACAGAAAGGATACATGATGGGAGCAACGGAGATGTCACAAATGATGCTTATCACCGCTACAAGGTGAAATAATACATACATACATACATACTATTGGTATTAAACATATCAAAACTATAGAAGTACAATGCGGACCAACTTTCAATTATTGTGTGGTACTCAAAGCTCCTTGAATATAGATATAATTGTTATATGTTATATATATATATATATATATATAACATAATGTCATGTGTATAAACTTGCATAATAGATATTTACTCAAGTATACGTCATATAGGAAGATGTGGGGATTATGAAGGAAATGAATTTGGATGCTTATAGATTCTCCATCTCGTGGTCCAGGTTGTTGCCAAGTAAGTTCGTTCTTTTCAATCTTCGACCGATAAAAAAACACAACAAGAAAGTTTCTTGTTTCTCAATCATTTTGGTCCATGTATTACCATTAGAGAAATATACTATAAATTTGTGATAGACTAGCTACTTGGATTGACAATAATAACCCCCAACTTTTTTCTTGAAAGTATTATTATTACATGCCTCCATTTACAAGGCGTTTTTCTTCACTTATACATACATAAATATTTATCTCTGTTTTCAGATGGAAAACTTAGCGGGGGAGTGAACAAGGAAGGAATCAAGTACTACAACAATCTCATCAACGAACTCCTGGCTAATGGTATGTGTATGAGCGAAGATCATAGTTAATGTCAATAAAAAGTTTCTGCCACATGATAATTAAATCCCCCATTAATATAGGTTTGACGCCCTTTGTGACTATCTTCCATTGGGATCTTCCCCAAGCTCTAGAGGAGGAGTATGGTGGCTTCTTAAGCCCTCACATTGTGTAAGTGGAAGTAGTGCCATAATATTTATCACCTCAAACCAAATTATCCATGCAAAAATATTTCATTTGTCCTAGTGCACAGTTCTGCTAGTTTTTTCGGAAACTACGGGTAGTTATTTTTCTCTTTAGATTTGACTATTAATTTGACATTTATATGGTCATCGGGTATTTTTTTTAATATATATATATATATATATATTACTCTTTTGTCCTTTTTTCCGAATAAAGTTTCTTTTGTGGGTTTAATAAATGGAATATCTACTGTGTGCAAACTTCATTAGTTGGGATGTAGTAGTTTTTCATGATATCAATTATCCTCTACCAACATTCACTTAAAATAGCACATTATCATCTACATATTTTCACAGGGTTAAGGTAATTTCTTAAAATTACGTTAAATATAAACAGGAACCATTTTAAGGACTATGCAGAGCTTTGCTTTATGGAATTTGGAGACAGGGTGAAGCATTGGATCACTTTAAATGAGCCATGGAGCTACTCCACAAATGGTTATTCAAAAGGGTCTTTTCCACCTAGCCGATGTTGTGAGTGGCAAAACCTAAATTGCACCGGCGGGGATTCAGGGAAAGAACCATATTTGGTGTCCCATTATTTGCTCCTTTCTCATGCCACCGCTGTCAAACTATACAAGGAGAAATATCAGGTCACATGAAAAAATAATATCACAATTACCGTATAATTAGCTAATTATTTAACAAGAAAAATTTTGTATTTTTTCTCATAGTAAGGAAAATTAAGTTGAATATATTGGAGATTAATTTTAATCATTAGAATATAAATTAACGTAATTAAAAATTATGTGCAGACGTCTCAAAAGGGCGTGATAGGAATAACGCTAATATCACACTGGTTTGTGCCACATTCTAATGCAATCCAGCACCAAAACGCTGCGCTGCGAGCCATTGATTTCATGTTTGGATGGTATGTGTGTGTAGTGTGTGACGTTTAGTATTATTAGTAATTTTTATTAATTAATTTGAATCTACAATTAATATCATTTACTTATTTTTCATCTTTTAATGTGTTATTAATTGCAGCAGTGGGGATGCAAGTCATTGGAGATTCGTGCCCTCACTTAATTTTTAAAAGTTGTGTTTTTGTCCTTTTTTAAAAAAATTTAAATTTGCTTTTTTTTCCATAAAAAAAATTTCTCTTGTTTTGTAAAAATAATTATAACTATGCCGTTATTGAATATTTAAAAGATGTTGTGCCCCCTATTTTATAAAAAAAAATATATAATCTTGTCACACTTAATCATGAAAGCATATAACAACATATCCATTTCATAAAGTACCATCTTTAATTTTTTCATACCGTCTCTATTAAAAATAAATTTCTGGCTCTGCCACTAATTGCAGGTACATGGACCCCTTAACAAATGGTGACTATCCACATAGCATGCGAGTTCTAGTTGGAGAGCGATTACCAGAGTTCACGAAAGAGGAATCCAAACTTGTTAAAGGGTCATTTGACTTTCTGGGATTAAACTACTACACTACTAATTATGTAGCTTATGAGCCTAGTCACAACAATTCTAAACTGAACGCAAGCTATACCACAGACGCTCAAGCCAAACTTACAAGTATATATAATTGGTTAATCAACTTAATTGCAAATTAAGTTTAGGGTTTATTTTGTAATAATTACTAATACAGTTTTAATTTTGACCATATATTTGTGAATTGTACGTGGCAGCTGAACGAAATGGAGTCCCCATTGGTCCAAGGGTGCGTACCAAGAATACATGTTAACTATGTTGCACTCTTAATGAGTATTATTATTATAGTTATTGTGACTATTATCGTCTTAAAAGTAAATTAGTTTACCCAATCCCTACGTCCTTGTATTCTTTTGCCTTGTAACATGATAGTATTATTGCAGGCTGCTTCAGACTGGCTTTATGTTTATCCCTTAGGAATTCATGAGCTTTTGTTGTACACAAAGAGAAAGTACAACAATCCACTAATTTATATTACGGAGAATGGTAATGAATTAGAATTTCCAGTCCTTTTTTTTTAATCATAAATCATAAAGTTAGAAATATGTAAAAATACATACCAATGACGTTTTCTTATTTCTTTGCACTAATTACTTGCATGATACAGGGATTGACGAGTTTAACAATCCTAAACTATCTCTTGAACAAGCCCTAATTGACCACCAAAGAATTGATTACTACTTCAACCATCTATATTACCTTCAGAAAGCGATCAAGTAAGTCAATAAATACTAACTATTTCTAGTTAACTTGCTACTGTTTACACCGATTTTTTTTTTTTTTAACTTTAATCTCTGTCACTTATTCTATATATTAGTTGGTACTTTGGCCAATCCCATCATCATCACCTTAATGTTTTAAATTCTGTACTATTATTATTATTATTATTATTATTATTATTATTATTATTATTATTATTTTGTTGCAGAAAAGGGGTTAATGTGAAGGGATACTTTGCATGGTCATTGCTGGACAACTTTGAATGGAGCATGGGTTTCAGTGTTCGGTTTGGCATTAACTTTGTGGATTACAAAAATGGGCTGAAAAGATACCCCAAACTCTCAGCACATTGGTTCAAGAAATTCCTCAAGAAATGAACTACCACACTTTGATGGGCACACCCCACGTCTTACATGTATCATTATACTCCATATTATTAATCTTGTCAATAAGGATAGATTCTCATTTGTATCCATTTACAGTATTTTTATTAATAACACCGTAATTTGTGCCCTTATTAATTATAAGTAGTTCGTAATGTGTGAGTGTATGATGCAATCATTAGAATTAAAAGGGTGTTTAGTAAAAGCAGTTTTGACTAAAATTTTTAGTGATTATAGTATAAAACTCTCACATACATAAGTGATCTAAAAAGCGAGCTATAGTGCTATAATTTTCAGTTTAAAAGTTTCACTTCTAATTACACTTCTCAAACATCTTATTAGTTAAGGCCTTTTTGCCTGTGTTTTTAGTCGGTACAAAAATATAAGTAAAAGTTGTGGCTTTTTAGTAAGTGTTTAAAATCATATTTTAAAATAGCTTAAATAGGTTAAAATGATTTTATAATTTTTTAATAGAAAACAACAAATATTATAATGAAGTGTATAATGTCTTATTAAAACTCTATTACATGTTTCAAAGTTTACTTGAAAAATGCATTTATGAAAAACCATATTTTGTGGCTTTTGCTCAAGCATTTCTATAGAGCCAAAGCACTTTTGTCAAATCATTAGTAAAATCTGATGACACTTAGTGAGAGAAATGTATGCTAGACACTGGATAACAGGAAAGTATCTCACCACACTAAAATTGAGAACATGTAAAGCTCTTTTTAACAAATCCCCTACAATCGATAGATTTTTCCAATCAATTAAAGGGCAAAACCCAGTAGCACTAAAGGATACCTACACTGTCTAGAGACAACTTTGAAGTATAACACCCTCCTAGGCTTAGATCTGGCGAACATAATGCACGTCCTGAAGGTGAGGAAACCACCTCTGTTATTACAAACTAACAGCAAAAATATAAAAACACAAGACCCTTGCCAGAGGAATCAGAACCTTTATTTGCTAAACATAGAAATTAAAAGACAGAAGTAAAACCCCAAAGATTGTGAAAAAGGTTCTAGAGTAAAGGCAACCACCACTGAGAATGGATGAGACCATTGCTATACAACTGGCAAAATTTGCTTCTCGCCGTTGTCCTCTTGCACTACCAAAGGACCCCTACAACACACTAGCTCCTCCATCCCACCAAGACCAAGACTGCAAGCCCGCCAGCTTATCTATCGTCTAAGGAGAAAAGAGCGAGAAGCCCATGCTCTTGTAAGCCGACGAGCATCGGATCTCCCCCTAAGACCCAAGACCTCCACAAAACCTATCTACACCTTTCTAGAGTGAAGAGGAAAAAGATGTCCTTCTACCAACTCCATCTGTCGCACCCCAAGACCATCTTTGGGCATGACTAGAAAACCTAAGCGCCCACTTGGAAGCAAGCACCAAATCTTTCCCCCAAAACCTGAGTTATCCATCTCAACCTAAAAGCCAAATGCATCACACCCTTATGCTTCCTTTCCAAGGGGGCAAGTCCAGAAACCGCCCTTGGGTGGCACCAGACACCGGCCCATCTTCGTCCACGTGTGAGGTGGTGCAACAAAGTCCAAACAATATG
>CAMOHE010044814.1:47999-60430 GCA_946598075.1 Artocarpus hirsutus
GGTGGATATCAGCATAGGTTTGGAGAAGAGTCCGCCGACCGGACTTACGATCAGTAGAAGTATTGGGTAGGCTAATTTATCATTCAAGGCATGTAAGACTTAAACTTTTCTTTTATTCTGGACTGTGGTTGTATCGTAATATTGCCAATACTATATGTGTGTGCACAATATGTGGGTCAGTGGGACTCATACGCGTTCCACCCCATATTTAATTATTTTAATGTTATTTCTATTTGTTTAATTATTATGATGATTCATTTATTTCTTTAACTTATTTATTCAAACGATTTTAAAATTATCACATTTTTATTCATAAATTCCCTTCTAAAACAGTGATTTTTAACTAAATCTTTACTTAATTGATTTAATTAAACCATCACGTCACCTCCCGTACTCCGGGGCGTGACATACCAACTCCATCTGTCACGCCCCAAGACCATCTTTGGCCATGACTAGAAAACCTAAGCCCCCACTTGGAAGCAAGCACCAAATCTTTCCCCCAAAACCTGAGTTATCCATCTCAACCTAAAAGCCAAATGCATCACACCCTTATGCTTCCTTTCCAAGGGGGCAAGTCCAGAAACCGCCCTTGGGTGGCACCAGACACCGGCCCATCTTCGTCCACGTGTGAGGTGGTGCAACAAAGTCCAAACAATATGATAAAAACCTAGTAAAGAAAACCTAACTTTTTTCCCTTAGTTTTTGAGGTTTTTATGGTTCAAAGTTCAAACTATCAAATCAATGATTAAATCAAGCCTAAAAAAGATTTGACAAGCATTGATTTGAACATACTCCTGGTTCTAACCTCATGAATCAATGAGCCAACGGGCTCTAAGTATTCAGCATACCATTTTCCCTTCTTGAACTTTGAAATCTTTTCATTTAATGAATTTGAGTAAGCGCTTGCACTAGTAGAGATTGTTTCTTGCGCGAGGGTTTAAAAGTGTCGTGAAATGTTTACACAACGGTTACCCTTGTCACGGGGTGATTATACCTATACCTGTTAGACATGTATGCCCCTAAGGAGTAAAAATGTAATATGTTTTTGAAGATATTTTTATCAATAAAGAATTTATTTATTATTTATACACCAATCTTGTCCTCTTTACATTTATATTTGTTGAATGTATGATAAGCAAACAATAGTCTGAGACTGTCGGTCTAAACCTTTAAGAATTGGGCATATGATGGATAGATTATGCGGAAGACATGATTCTTAAGGTGACAGTCTAAATCATAAGATCTGCAATCAAGGGAATAAAGTTAGGCACTTTATTCATGTAAAGATTGTTATGTTGTCTATATCCTTATTGAGAAATGGTTTGTCTTGACCATCGGAGGTGGATTCCGTAAATAGAAACATTGGCACGTTATCATAGGTGATGATGTGTTAGATCGGGACATAAAGTAAATTGATTTAGATTATTAATTCTGTCTTGGTAAATCGATTCACTTTAAGCAATCATTTGTATTATATCTTAATCCTGAGATGAATAGTGGGCCCGTTGTCTTGACTTGCATCTTTTGATGTACCAAAGAGTGACACTCACATTTTAATAGTGGTATGCATGCCGGTACGTTGGAGGCATGACTCTTGATAGCGTAGACCTATTATTCATAGATATAGAATCCATAGCTCCTCTTTAGGAGTAGTGATATCCTCTTATATGCGTTATCCTATAATTAAAAAACTAGAGCGCTCAACCATTTGGATATATAGGTGTAACCGAATGGTATACCGTCTTTGGATGGTAAGTTTTTCAATGGTGAGATAAAAATAATCGGAAAGGTAAGACAGAACTTGTCCTTAAGCCGATTTTAGATAATTCTATGGGAATATGATACATTATGATATGTCATGGAGACTTAGCTATACGGGCTTCGTAATTCTATAGAGTTTGAGAGTACAGCTCTAAGCTTTTAGTGGAGTAGCGTTAGAGTTGATAATTATAAAATATATATCTGGGATATTAGGTTTCATAATTTTCAGGATCTTGAACTATATAGGTCCATTTGGTCCCCTTTGTTAGCTCACAAAATCCTGTAACGATACAGCATGCTTTTCTAATAATTGGTGACTTATGTTAGGTTTATTAGATTGGTTAAAATTTGGAAGAATCAAATAATTCATGTCTGTTTATCGGTTGAATTAATTTTGTGAAAAAATTAATTCAAGATAAACTTGTTAAATTATTAGGATCAGATAATTCTTGTCTGTTTATCAGTTGATCTAATTTTGGATAAATTAAATCAAAATAAACTTGTAGAATTATTAGGAATCTATTTATTTTTCTAGAGATTATCTAGATAAAGTTGTTTTAATTAGATAACTTCTCTATTAGGTTATTTTGAATTAAAACTGAGGCTTTATCCTATAGAATCTCGGATGAAAATAAAATATTCGTTGATTTTTTTTCGGTAGTTCGGCATGCCGATCTTCAAGTTTGGCCTACCGATGGGCAAGTTTGGCCTGTCGGTTAGGCAGATCGGCCTGCCTATGCTCGAATAAAAAATCACGCGTTTTTACTCAAATTTCATTTGATATTGATCCGAATTTGATTCTGATTTGAATTTTTGAGACCTTATCTAATAAGGACTGACCCTAGACCCAACCTCTATAAATAGGGAGTGAGTCTCATAAGTTATTGAGATCAATTGAGAGATTAAGAGTGATACTCTACTGGTGAGAATCTGAAACTCCCTGAGAGCTCTTGTTCACAAATCACGATCACTAACTTTGGGTTCTCTCAATTGGTTAGAAATAGAGTCATCTTGGGAAAGAGCTGTACGTGTGAGCCCACACTCACTCTGATCGTGGATAAAGAATAGCAAAGAAGACCAGTTGGTTGTGGCTCTTCTAGAACGTTATTTTTCTACACATATTTCGGGAGCTTTTTGGAGAATACAAGGTTAATAAGATCTGGTTAATTTATACATATAATATGTCAAATTTGTGTTTTAAAAAATACTCTGATATAAAAATTTTTAAAATTTTATTGTGTATTATTTTTCTAACAATACCATGTGAGTTCTTGTTGGAAAACGAGTACCCAGATTTAAGAAAAAGCTTGTTAAAGGGTCATTTGACTTTAGAGGAATAAACTACTACACCAGCAACTATGCAGCTCATGCACCTCATCACAATGAATTACACATTAGCTATCTTACAGACTCCCGTACAATCAAACAAGTACGTACATACATACGTACATACTTTTTGTAATAATAAAATCTTAATTTTTGACCTATATATTTTGTTCTTGTGTCAGCCGAAAGGAATGGTGTCCCCTTCGGCCAACAGGTGCGTACATGTGTACATACTAGTTATAATATGATATTTAATATATATATATATATATATATATAGATACATAGTTGTGTACTTTTGTTGAGCAGTATTATATTATAAAACAGTCCGAATCTCAATTCTTTTTGCTCTGTAATATGAATTTCGCAGGCTACTGGTTCAAGCTGGATCTATGTTTATCCGATTGGATTTTATGGCCTTTTGAACCACACGAAGACAAAGTACAACAACCCACTAATTTACATCACGGAGAATGGTAATGAACGATTTGATCAAACCTTCTTTTATTACTAATTGTAAGAACATTTGTAATAAAGTTCTACATATATATTATCTATTTGGTTTATAGATTTAAATAAAAATTTAAATTTTTTAAAAAAAATACTGTAGCTAACAGACTTAATTTGTAGTTCAAACATATAAAACAAACACATGTTAAATTACATGATCGAGTGATCAATCAATTTTCTGATTCTTACTGATTACGTATTGTATGCAGGCATTGGTGAAAATAATGATCCCACCTTATCGCTTGAACAAGCTCTTATTGACACCCAAAAAATTGATTACCACGCGCGCCATCTCACTTATTTTCGGAAAACGATCCAGTAAGTCCTAATTAACTTTAGCTAGGGAACCTGATCTGATTAACTTGCTACTATATATTAATGTCTAATTACGTTGATTATTTTATCTCCATGACTAATTTAAACACATCATGAGTTGATTAATTTGGATAATATTTTCAGCCATGATTTTGATTAATTTTTAATTTGCGCAGCGACGGGGTGAATGTGAAACGATACTTTCACATTATGGGCGGAATCGATATCCCAAACTCTCTGCTTGAAAAGATCCTAGAGAAACCAACTATTACATAACTCTAATGGGCCAACTCTTAATTTTTCCACATATCAAAGATGACTTGTAATTTTGTTATCTAGGATAGATTCTCGTTTAATTAATCCCGAGACAATAGTTTTATTAAAATAATGTTGGAATTTGTTCGTTTACTAGTAAGTGATGTGAGGAGCGTGATCTGACCATTGTTGGTCTTTTGAGAGAGTTGCGTATTCGGTCGTTTATGTTATGTTGCTTGTCGTTTAATTATGTCTTCATTTTGTTGTTGTCTGTTGTGTTGCTCCATGGTTTGTTTTGGCTTTTGTCGTTTTGAGAGTGAACTTGTTACTTGATATCATGTCGTTTCATTATGAGAACTGTCAACTCAATTTATGAGAGCGCGAGGCCCACAAGTTAGAACCTTTTTTTTTGTGATTAAATAAACGTACAAAAAAAATATTTATAGCGTATTTAGAAAGTGAGTTGAGAGAGTAGAACTTATAGTATTGTAGATAGGAGTGCTTTACATTATATTATGTGAGAGTTTTATATTATTAAATTGCAAAATACCCTTAGCAAAAATAATTTTCTATTGTAGTAAAAAAAAAAAAGAAGAATTTTCGTGTCTTTCAATCATCAAGGAATCTAGAAGACTTTGGGATAAATGAATACACCGTCAAATGACACACACACACACAAAATAAAAAAAAGAAACTACTTAAAAAAACGAACAGTAAAACTTTGAGACTTTGTGTGTATTTAAAAACACTATTTGAACTATAAAAAAAAGTTTTTAATAATGTTTTCTTTTTATTATTATAGTATTTTCAGTTTAATGTTTTAATTCAAACCACAATTGCTAAACAAAATATTTGGCTAGACAATTTTCACTCCTGACAGAAAAACAGAAAAACAAAGAGCAAAAGCAGATCGGGAAACGACACGGTTAAGTATTTTTTGAAGATATATAGGTTGCACTCCAACCAAAGACCACCACTGTGAAGAAAAACTAAAGATTGATTTAGGATTGATGTATGGACCACTGTAATTCTATTTTCTTATGTATTTCATACCAATCAAGAAAGATCAATATGTAACTTCTTTAAACTAGGGGAAACCCTTTCATCCATGCCTTATCTTGTAGAATTCTACGAAAGGAATACAAACTAAGAACGTGCTTAAAAGTGCCTGGTCTTTAGATATTTTCCAGATCCACAAAAAACAAGAGTACTTGAGTGATATATTTAACAGGTGAGAGATTGGTTCAGACCATTTTTTAGTTATTTTTTAGTTCAAAAATTATAATATATGAGAGCTTTATATCATAGCTGTTTTTTGTTTTACACTGTAACTGTTGAAAGCTTTACATTATAAATGATTCAAACTAGATGTTCAAACTAGTATGTCAAATGAAGGGGATCTTCAATTGTTTCCATACATTATTTTAACTTTTATGTCATATAATCACAATTATAATTTTTAATCATCTGACTTCGTATATTTTCATCAGTAGCGTCCTAATTAAGTTTGTATAAAAAGGAACGAAATAGGAAAAAGCCAAAAAGAAAGGTAAATTAAGATACCTAAATTGATGAGTTTAGAGTGGAGTATAAAAAATTATCTTGTCATGTTGATTTATTTTAAACCGTTAAATTATATGATGACTTTGTTAGATTTACATATATAAATATATATATATATATTTATTTATTTATTTTAATGTAATTTTGACTAGCATTCATTATGTATAATACTTCCGTTGGAAATATCATGGTCTCTTGCTCCCTGTGGGCACCCATTCGATTTTTGAACATTATGATTTTTGCTTACAACATGTTTTAAAATTATAAATTTGTCTTTATTTTGTAAGAAATAATACAATCGTCTCCCCATTAAATAATTAAGACTAATGTTGTTGTGCCTCTATTTTATAAGAAAATTTATGACTCCCTTCCTACTTTATACTTAAAATATATTACTATATCTCTATTTAATAAAATTTTATATTTAACTTTTTATAGTGTGCCCTTATGTTGCTGGCTCAACATTTCGTTGCCAACCGTTTGTTTTGTTTTGTTTTTTTTTTCCCGTCGACTACTTTCAAACGGAAAAGAATAAGTTGTTAATCTTGTTGCTGTTTTTTTTTTTCCGGGAATCAATCTACGAATTAAAAAATGTTTTTCCCCGTATTCAATGTTTTTCATCTGTTTATCTAAAAAATGAACTAATTTTGGCATATTTTTTTAGTTTAAGGAATAAATTTAGTACAACTTTTAACATAGGAGCTATTTTTACAAGAAAAGATAGTTTAAAGGCATTCTATGATACAGACTTAGGTGGTTTTATCCAAATAATAGAGGGACCATTTATAAAATGCATTTTGTGTCTATTATGGAACAAAATTCATGATACGAACTGATTTTAAAGAGAAAAGTAATTCAATCACTATTTATAGGTCATTTATCCCTTCTTTTGTTGTCTGGTTTCTAAATAGGTTCAACTGAACGGAATGTAGGAAGTTTAGGTGCCTTACTTATAATTGTTTGAATTATTCAGTACATGATTAACCATTGTAATTGTGACAAAACAACTAAAGTAAAGTTCTTTAAGAGAACAAAAAAGTGTAGTATATAAGAGGGGGAGATAATTAAGAAAAAATAACATTAAAAAGGGCAAAACTTTTGATAGGATAAATGTTTTATTTTAATTGTTGAATTAATTTTATAGCAGTTTAGTTTGTAACTGACAATAATACTTTCACGACAAAGTTTATCATAGAGTGAAACACTCGGCACAGACTTACAGATAGCCTATAGCCACAACAAAAATAACAACAGATAAAACATAATGTACAACTTCTGTTTGTGGTATCAGCAAAATATAGCATCTGATCATATCTAGCTAGCTACTTTATTATCAAATCAGGCCAGCTGTAGCCAGTGTGGCAAGGGACCCTCTTATCAAGTATTTGTACTCGTTCCTGGAAACCAACAACAACAACAGAATGGTACAACCGCTGTCAATTAAGGCGAATGGTGAACACAAATATTGTTGGCCCGGAACATATTCATATATGTATATGAGGCAAGTCTTAAATTCGACAGCGGCAGCAGCAGACTATTCAGGACTTTTAATCATGTAATTTTTAATACAACTTTTAATTGCAAATTAAGTTACAAATTTTAGTTTTATTTTTGTTATAGTTAAAATTTTTAACCATGAAATTTTTTGTCACAAAATATTATTGTGAATAAAACTCCATTTTTTGTAGTATCAATGTATAGAACTTTTTTTTGTCAAAAATATAACATCATTTATGTGTTTGTGTAACTCTCAATTTATTAAAATATAATTTTTAATATTATATTTTTTAAATTATATTTGTTAAGTGTTACATGTAAACAACAAATTAATGTCACATGAATTACAAATAAAGTTAATTTTCAAATAAAAAAGGGTACAAGTGCATAACAGGTGCGGTGTCAAATTGGAGGCCAACCCTATGAATCTGTATGTGTGTGTCTATATATATATTTATATCGGGTACTGTCCTGCTGATATATGATGATTTATAATGGCTGTACCACGATTCCTCTTTCTTTAACATGAGATATATATCGAGCTTGTGCATGCTAGATTGAGTTTTCATTGTGCAAATGATTGGTTTAAATTGTCGGTTGATCATTTTAAATTGACATCTTAATCTTAATCTTGACTATATATATAGGAGCGCCAATCTTGTTTACTGTATTCGACCGAAACTGTGTAGTTTTGATTGAAAAGCATGAAAAGTTTTTTTTTTTCTTTGCTCAAGCATGAAAATTTGCTTTCTTCTTTGTCGTTCAACGTCAAGTTTTTTTTTTTTTTTGGCTTTTTAAGGACTTTTTTTCATCCTTAAATATTTTTTATCTTTTTAATTTTTCCCTTTCTTTTTAGTATTTGTTCTAGTTTTGTTTTTTTTTGGTCTTCTTCTCTTAATATTTTATCTTTTTTTTTTCCTTATTTCTGTAACACCCATGATAGCACCACTTAAGGTTTTATGAAATAAAATGGAGTTATATACCTAAGGCATAATAGGTGAATTACTTATTTTCATGATATTTATGATAAGCTCCAATGATATAGATGCCTGAAGTAAAATTATATGTAATTTTATAAATTTGATAATTTTATATTTTTACTTTAATTTATTATTGGCTTGTAGTTTTATGTTTATTTAGATGATTATTGTTTTAATATTTTATACATTTAATAATATACCAGGTTATATATGTAATACGTTATTATATTTTATTAAATATATATATCAGGTTATATATAAATAATACGTTATTAACATATATCAAATTTTCTTTTCTATATATATATATATATTAGGTTTTGCTTATAACGTTATGAAGAAGCTTAATGTTTTTTTTTTCATATATATATATATATATATATATATATATATATATATATAGACTTCTAGTTGAAGTCCAATTCTGATGGCGAAGTTCTGTACATGTAAATAAAAGAACTCCTTCATGTTATTTTTAGGGGTTAGGGCTTAGGGTACATTCATACATACATATGGATATATGTGTACATGTATATAAAGAACCCTAGCCCCACACAATACTCCTACCATCTAGTCTCTCCTTTTCTTTTATTCTCCTTCTTCAAGTCTCCACAATTAATTTCCTGTCAATCACTTAATTCCCTACCCTAGATCAATTGTTTGATATTCTTTAGAGATTTTATCAAGCTTTCAAGATTTTATGTTATGTTTAGAAATTCTACTAACTTTATGAATATAATTTTAATTTTAATTGGTTATTTTTAAATGTCTAATATGTATTGCACATGATTTCATAGATTATGTAATGTTTTGGTTTGATAATAATAGGTTTTGATGTTTCATATTGAAATTCCAACCTTGATAATTCCATCTAGAAATTTGTGTTCTCTGTCAAATTTTAATATGATGTCTATATATGTGTTAGATGTTTACATCTAAATTTTCACAAATCTTCATGGATTATATTATTTATATTGAATTTTATAGTATCTACTGCTCAAAATTTTAGAATTTCTAGTTCCATAACTTTTGTAAATTTGTAGTCAGTGCTTTAACATCTAATAATGTCTAATCCTTATGAAAGTTTGTAGAAAGTGTTTTTATATGTCATGTTAAACACTATAAAATTTCATGCTTATTTATGTGATAGTTTTGGAATTATTCATTTTTCTTTTAAGTATGTTCTTGGAACGGAGAATTTGGTTGCAATGTTTTCTCTAAGATCAACAAATTTTGTTATAGTGCTACAATGATTGTTTTAGCCTAAAAATCTTAATATGATACTTCTATATGTTAAGTGTTTCTCATAAAAATTTCAACTAGATTTGAAGAGTATTCTATGAATTAAAAATCAGTTACTATGAGTGCTAAAATGATTGTTTTAGCCTGAAAATTTTTATAGTGTCAATCTTTGCATGTTAAGGGTTTCTCATAAAAATTTCAGTTAGTTTTAAAGAGTATTCTTTGAGTTAAAAAATCATTTAATATGACATGCATTTGAAATTATATTGCTATTGTTTACGGTGAAAAGCATGGTTTTTGTTAGTATTTTTGTATAAAAATTTTTGTGATGCTTTCTTGATTTGTCTAGATTGTTTGTGGAAAATTTTGGAGTTTTTCACAACTTAGTTATTGAGATAAAAATCCGCATGTTTACTTAGGTCAGTTCTATGATAGGATTTACAGTTTTGTTTTCTAATATAGAAAATTAGGAAAAGACTATGATAAGATAGTTTTATAAAGAAAGAAAATTTATGCATGATTTCATGTTTGTCCTACACCATTTAATAAGTGTTTTTTACAATTTTATCGTTGGCAGATTTTAAGTTAAAATTCCTTGAGTATGCTTAGCTTGATCGGAGACAATTTCAGACAATTTTTTTAAGGTTCACTTGGTTACTTTAGTAAGCAAGTCAAGAATGACTCTTTAAACTTACTAGTGACTGGATAATGATTAATAAATATGTTAAGATGATTATACGCTATGTATTATGCTTTATTATTCACTGAACGATCATGAATTTGTGGAACTGTTGTTACCAAGATGGTACATCATGTAATGTCATGCTTATCTTCTTTTACTAAGAGTATTTATTTTATTATCATGCTATAATCTAAAGACATTTGGAGCACTTAAGTCATTGGAAGCTAAGGGGATCCATCCAGTTGAGAAATTAATTAAGTTGCGGACAAGCCAAAGTAAGTACAATCTCACCTATGACATGAACTAGTTTTAAACTTCATTGTTTTCATTACATATTTTATTCACGTATTATCAAATATCATGAACATTTAATGAAGATAAGTTTTAATAAGGTAAAGCATCGTACCAAGATTTTGTCCTAATTTCATGGCCAACATGGCACCTCAGGTCATTCTTAATATTTCATGCAACTTTGCCTTGGTAGGTTTGGGAGTTTCAACCCCACTCCTTCTGTAGGTTGCACGCTCATGGGTATGCACTTTTGGGATCCTTATCATGTAACAAGTGCAAGATTAAGTTTTAAAATCATTTCAAGTTTTATCAAGTGTTATCCAAATTATATATGTTCACATATTTAAGTTTTCAAGGAAATATGTTTTGTGAGAATAAATTGTACTTGTTGAGCTCTAGCTCATTTTATCTTTATGGCTCATGTTGCAAACAAAGGTAAGGAGCATGACTAGGCATGGAAGGAGCCGAAGCGGATGCATGATAGTGTGATTTGTGGGAATGGGGAATTGCCATCACGTGAATAAGACTTCCGCACTCTATGAAAATGTTGAACACTTAGTTTTGCTTGCTTTTATTTTAAGTTATCAGATTTTCTTAATATCTTCTTTTATAAGGATGTTTTGTTATATAGGATGATGGGTTATTAAATATTATGCATTCGGCTGAGATTTCATAAAAAAGACTTAAGAGTTTAAAAAAATCATAATTTTTTTTAAAAAAAAATTAGATTAAGTGTGGGATCTATTTTCTTTGCAAGCATTTTGTTCCACAATCATATTAGAATATTGAAGTATTTATTTTAAAGTCATGATTATAAATTAAAACTGTAACAGTCCGTTAGAGGGGCGTTACAAAAACCATTACTCTCTAGTATGTCCTCATCTAAATTTTTTTTTCATAATTCTCTAAAATATTTTTTTATATGAAATATTATTTTCATAATAGTGTATTTGAAAACACCAATTTGAATAAAAAATTTTGGTTCAAACCAATTTTCCTATAGTATTTTCTTTCATTAAATTTGAAATTGTTATAGTGTTTTCAATTTCAATTTTTAGTTTGATGAAATTGTTATAGCGTTTTCAATTTAAATTTTTAGTTTGAATCATGTACTCAAAATATTGAACTTTTTTAATAATAAATTCAACTAATTAAGTACTCACGGAGTATTCACATGCTTCTAAACTAGAACTAATATAAAAGAAGTTATCATCCACGTAAATATTATTGGTATTATAATAATTCTACTTTATCACGTAGCTTGTGACGACTTGTTGTTTATCAATCATGGTCCGAACTTAATTTGTCGGGTATTACTACTAGAATAATTTAATTTAATTTAAGAGTCTATGGATAAGGGGTAATATTTTTAATTTAAGGGTCATGGAAATCATTGGCTTTTGGGTCTGGCTTATTCTTAAGCATTATCATAGACAAGATACCAAAAGGCCCTATCAGTCAATTAGGGTTTGGTGTCATAGTTTAGTCATTAGTGTGTATTAAATTAGCAATATAAAAAATCTTTTTCATCTCTATAAATAAAAGCCCAACCACGTATAACACTTTAGATTCTAATATAATATATAGTTTACTATTTAAAATGAGACCCACTATTGTTAGTAACGAATTGAAACCCTTTTAAGTTAAATAAGGTCATTACCATTAAGATTTTTGCCCAGATAACCAAATTTGGGACATGCTTATCATATGGTATGGACATGTGCATTGCAACCGCCAAGAGGGTGATGAAATTTGACTACAATGTGATTTAATTTCTTAATTCACACCTTCGTTTTTTTTCCTTTTTCTGTGACAAATTATGCATTGAAATTGTAGAGATCTCTGTGATAGAACTCTTAAAAAATTTATTATTAGTACAACTATAACCGTGTGATCTGTATCACAAATTGTATACTATGCATATTGTTTTTATTTTGCTGTGATTGAGGGCATTTTTTTATCTTTTTGATGTGCTTTTTTTTTTTTTTTTTTTTTTTTTTTTTTTTTTT
>CAMOHE010044815.1:0-45173 GCA_946598075.1 Artocarpus hirsutus
CAGCAGCATCAAAGCCTCGGCCATTTTCTTAGCCGCCAAAGCTAATTGAAACATTATTAATGCTTTCCAATTCGCCTCAATAGAAGGGTACAAATTAATAAAAAATAAATAAAAACCACACAATTTAGCAAAATTTTCCTTAAAAATGCCTTTTTTTTTTTTTGCTCTTGAAAATGCATTCATATGTCGTTTGTCAATACAATCCAATATAAATGTTGCTCGTTGTCTAACAAAGTCTTAAATTCGAGTCGGTTCCTTTACGACGATCGGGATAATTAATGTTCTAAGAGATCCATATCCATTTTTTTACGCCCTCTATGCTTAGACCTTTCTATTTGAGCAAAACAAATGTCTCTTTGACCGACAAACCAGAATCCGAAACCTCAAACTTCACAAAAACAAAGCAAACTTCGTCTTAAAAGAAGTCAAGTCTGTCTCCGAAACTGTTTTTTTTGTCACGCTTTGGCTGCTTTCGGATGCTTCCTAAGTGGCTTCGCAATGTTGCGTCGAAGGTACACGTCTCTTTACAGTTTCGGTTCTCTCATCAAAAAAGGTACACCTTTAACCTTTAACCATTTTTCCCCATCAGGTAATTTACTACCTCAACCAGATATTTATCTCTGACACTGACGTTTTGTGTTGACTCTAGTATAATTGGGGTCTTTTTAGTAGGTTTTAGTCGCTTTCAATTAAAAAAATATATCCAAAAAAATAAAAATCGGCAACCAATTACAACCAATCTCAATATGGGATTTTTCTCAACCATCTATCCACTAGGCTTGTAGCCTTGTACCCAGGTTCTTTAGGAACAAATAAGAAAAGTTTCATGAATCACTAGCTTACGACATGTTACTATATAGAGCAATGCTATAAAATACCCACTTCTGAAAATCCACAATCTGCATTTTTTTATTTTTATTTTTTATTTTTTTGAAGCAAACATCTGCACTAGACTTGATAGAAAAGTCTGGTTGAGATTTTGAACGGTAGCGGAAAATAAGTTTAAAAAAAATGTTAAACAATGTTCAACATGAAAAATCTCCTGTTTTCTTTAATCAACTTCATGTCCGAAATTGTATACCAAATAAATATCTTCAAAATTGTTTAATGAGAGCTAATGAAAATTCAAGATTTGAGAACAAGAACAATACTAGCAATTGCTACAGCAGGGACTACAGGGATTCCAAAGCTATTGAAGATCAATGGTGGGGAAAAATATAAATGGATTGGCAGGCTGCGAAGAGCCATATTATGGTGTGTGATCTTAAAAGTCCTAGTTCTGCAACAATGAAGTCATGATGAAACAACAGGCTTCAAACTAGCGGGCCGCTTCAAAAATACTCAATAACTTGCATTTGGTGCCAAAAATGTTCATGGCAGAGAAGAAATGATACCAAAATGAACTCATCAGATACAAAAATATTTGCACTCAGAAGTTGACAGAAGAATAAGAGCTCCGATAACCTTGCGAAGGTCCTCTGAATCTTCGCAACAGCGATGAAAAAAAGCTCTGCAGTGAGAAGTAAATAGATATTTTGGAGTTACCAATAATTACCGAGCCTTTGAAAAAAAACAACAACATTAACAACACCACACACACACACACTAAGGAACCACCACTGAAAAAGGCATGAAAATACCAGGCTTCTCTGAGGTAAGCTGGTCCAAAATTCCAGGTTTGGAATAACCTTGAAAAGAGAGAGAGACAACACGTCATAGTTATGTCAGAAGCAGAGGAACGTGAAGGCAGGCAAAGTTCTAGGGTGCTTGCCTAGATAAGTTTTAAATTTCTTTCTAAATATAATTTTGTCATAATATATGCACATATGCATAGAACGTAACAGCATGTCTGTAAATGATGTTGAACTACACTGGAAATATAAACGAGGGGAAATAGTTGATTCTAACATCAATACAACATGATATTAAAAAAAATATATGTATATCAATCTAAGATGAGGAAACTCTCGAATGAACGCAAAGCCATCTAATTTCTTTTGGAAGCTCTGGTGAAAATTCCATAGTTAGCAGAATTTGATAAGAGTAGAAAGTGCATGTGATAAAAATGTGTTTATGTACTACATGCGAGAGACTCTCTCTCAACCCAACAACTCAGCCAGAACGCCTCATTAAATGTCATTTTCATGCTGGCATGCCAAGGAAACATAGAAGACCAAAATACTATGGATCAGTACATAGCCAAACGCTACCTTATAATGCAGCATGAATTCTGTAGAGGTGCTTGTTATGGAATTAGTTTCCTGTTATTTTATAAAAGCGTTTTTCTTTTAGCACTTTTTCTTTCCTTTAAATTTTTGCCCAGATATTTCATTCAGAATTTAGTTTCTTTTATTGTATGGAAATAAAATAAGATGTCAAGTTTCCTTGGTGGTTGGTTAAATAGGAATACTTAATACCAGTTACCTTTACCCCAATTCCCAAACAAGCTGGTTCTTCCCTATTCAACCTTACATTATTGGTAGGTCTTCATGTTTGGGGCTAAAAGAGGTGACAATTTAACCCAACTTATTTTCACATTTTTTGCTTCAATCCCATTTCATATCATTCAATGGCAGATAATTCTACCCAAAAAAACTGGGAAATAATTGGGTAAATAACGAAAGTGTAAACCTTGATTCCACATATAGATCAATACAAAGAAGAAGCTCAACTTGGAAGAGAAAAATACCTCTATACCATGAATGCCAAGGAAGAAATATCGATAAACTGCACCAGCCAGCAGATATGCTCCAAAAAGGCATAAGATGCTGTAATTATTGCAACTATCAGTACACCAAGATAACTCGTCAAGATTTTAGTGGTAAGCCTTGGTAGGTGTAGTCAAATTGAAACCTTACATTAACAGAAAGATGCTAAACCAGCCCCACCCTTTTGCATTAATATTCACAACCTCAGCACAGCCAGAAGGATGTTTTAGCACCGTAGCCTGCCAGAAATATCAAATTATGAACCTAAAATAGTGTAAAACATCTATATACCTAGGCATTTCAAAACCTCCATCAATTGCAAATGCAACCTCATCCAATATTCTCAACTACCAACCTCCTGCGCCAAATAGGCTCAAGATAGATTAAAAAAAAAAAAAATCATTACAGAACAGCCGCCCCTTATACATTCTGTCTAGAATTTAGTCCGTGCAAAAGTAGACTAGTCCTTCAGTCATATACAAATTAAATTAAAAAAGTAATAAAAATGAAAGAATTACATAATCACATGTCCCAGTCTTGTTCAGTGAATACGGTCCCTGAGAGAGAAAAAAAAATTTTGATAGCCATTAATACAAGATGGAAACTATAACTTATGAATCACAAAATTTTACGAAGAAATTTACGATACCTGAACTCCTTTCCCATCACAAACTACAGACACTAAAAGCGAACAATTGCCCATTTGGCCACTATTTGACATCTTAACGGTGACACCCATGTGAGGTTTTTCCTTATCTGCCAAAAGTTTTGATATGAGAGACACCTTAAAATAATTTTAAAAAGAAGCATAAATTCTCTTTCATTTTGTAAAGAATGCCATGTTGAAGTTGTTAGAATATTCGATATTCTTGGGATTGATTTCGTTAGATATGCTGAATCAATCCATTTTAGGGATGTTTGACTTTGTTACAGATTTGTGGGAATTGCTATTTTTTCTCTAGATTTTAGGCTAGAATAAATGGGCTGCATTCCTTTCCTTATTTGTAAAAACAGGTTGTATAATACTGTCTATATATTGTTATTGTTACAAGGAATAAAAGATACAACATGTTATTTTTCTCCTAAATGTTTTATGGCATCAGAACCACAAGTTTTTCACTTTTAAGTTTTTTTATTTTTTTCATCAATATTAACGTTGTTCAACAATGAGCACTAGGAAGGAGAGTTCAGGTTTGGAGCAGGATGTGTCCTCGTCTTTTTCAACCATATCTACTCCATCATCTATGGTCTCGCAGGCCTTTGGTAAAGGAATGTCACTGTAGATCACCAACCACAAACTAGATGGCAAGAATTTCTTGCAATGGTCCCAATCTATGCTCTTGGTAATTAGAGGACGAGGCAAACTTGGTTATATCACAGGAGAGATAAAACGCCCAAATGCTACAGATCCAACATACGCTAATTGGGAGCTCAACAACTCAATTGTTATGGCATGGTTGATCAACTCGATGGAGCCGCATATAAGTCGCACATATCTCTTTCTCCAAACTGCCAAGGCAATTTGGGATGCAGTCAAGTAGAATTACTGTGATCTTGAAAATGTCTCACAAGTCTTTGAAATCAAGAACAAACTCAAAGATATGCGCCAGGACAATTTGGATATCACCGAGTACTACAATTCACTGCAAACGCTTTGGCAGGAATTGGATATGTACCACGAGGCAGATTGGGGAGACCTTGAAGGAAATGTCAAGTTTCAGAGACATCTCGAGAATGAACGATTGTATTAGTTTCTTGCTGGCCTCAACAAGGAATTAGATGAAGTACGGGAAAGAATTCTTGGACAAAGGCCGTTACCATCAATTGGGGAAGCCTTTGCAGAAGTGCAACGTGAAGATAGTCGTCGTCGTGTCACGCTTGGCGAGAAGAAGGACTCGCAGACCACCTCCTCGGCTGAAAGAACCTTCGAAACCACAGCGCTTGCTACAAAAAAAATCTCTAATCGTCCGAGTGGAGATCAAAAGACAAATCAGCACCCACGGTGCAGCCATTGCAACAAGCTTGGACACACCAGAGAGAGGTGTTGGGATATAATCGGCAGGCCCACAGATGCAAAGCCACCACGTGGACCAAATCAAAGCAAGGGATTTCAAGCCTCCATTGAGAAAAAGAGAGAAGTAGCCACCAACAGTGAGTCAACTGGGGTTTTCCTGAATAAATCCCAACTTGAACAGCTTCATCTGCTCCTTAGTCAGCAGGCCAGGTCATCCACCAATACAGCCACTAGTAATTTTGCTCACAAAGGTATTCCCTTTCTTGTACACAATCAAACTCCTTAGATATTCGATTATGCCTCGGACCACATGACAGGTAACCGATCGCTTTTTTACTCTTACACCCCTTGTTACGGGAACTCTAGAGTAAAAATAGCAGATGGAACTTATTCTATTAAGCTTTTCTAGGCTTAGGAACTCTAAAATTTCAAAATGCAAGAAAATTTTGAAAAAATAGAAAAACTTTGAGTTTTAAATCTAACCTCGAATCAAAGCTTGAAAACGTTGTTTTTGTTGTTGAATCTTGTTCCCGAGCCTTCAATCTCCTAGCCCGAAGCTTGAAAACGAAATTTGTTTAAAAGATTTTAGAGAGGGAATGAGAGAGGGTGAGAGAACCCGAGAGAAGGGAAGAGAAGAGAGAGAGAGTGAACGAGAGAAGGAGAGAGAAAATGAGAGAAAGAGAGAGAAAATGTGAAAATAAATAGAGAAAAAGAAAAAACAGTTGTGCAAAACTGTGTACAACAATACACTGTCTTCAAAAATTTAAATTACTTTATTGAAAACTAAATTAACAATTAAAAACAATTTAGAATAATTAAAAATCACTAAAAAGTAAAATAACATAAGTTTTCCTTAATTTTCACAAAATAATCAATTCAAATTTAAATTACTCATTATGGCACAATAATCCACCATTTAACACTCTAATACTATTTAATTAACTTTGGGGTGTTACAAATCGGCAGGCCCACAAATGCAAAGCCACCACGTGGACCAAATCAAAGCAAGGGATTTCAAGACTTCATTGAGAAAAAGATAGAAGTAGCCACCAATAGTGAGTCAACTGGGGTTTTCCTGAATAAATCCCAACTTGAACAGCTTCATCTGCTCCTTAGTCAGCAGGCCGGGTCATCCACTAATACAGCCACTAGTAATTTTGCTCACAAAGGTATTCCCTTTCTTGAACACAATCAAACTCCTTGGATATTCGATTCTGGTGCCTCGAACCACATGACAGGTAACCGATCGCTTTTTTACTCTTACACCCCTTGTTACGTGAACTCTAGAGTAAAAATAGCAGATGGAACTTATTCTACTGTAGCTGGTAAAGGGTCGGTTTATTTGTCAGATTCAATTGTTCTTCATTGTTCCAAATTTGGCATGTAATTTGGTTTCAATCAGCAAGTTAACTCATGAACTTAAATGCACTGCTAAATTTTCTGGCACTGTGTGTGAAATACAGGATTTGGGATCGGAGAGGATGATTGGCACTGCTAGAGAAGATGGTGGACTTTACTACCTTGAGAATGGTGCATATGCAGAGAAACACGCTACCGTCGCAGAGATTGATTCGACTTCTGTTTCCAATTATGATATTATAATGTTGTGGCACCATAGGTTAGGCCACCCAAACTTCCATTATCTCAAACATTTGTTCCCAAATTTATTTATGGATAAAAATCCCAATATTTTTCATTGTGAAATTTGCCATTTAGCCAAACATACACGTACATCATTTCCTGTCAAACCATATAGAGAGTCTCATCCATTCTCTCTTATTCATAGTGATATTTGGGGACCCTCCCGTGTGAAAAATATTTCTGGTACCCGATGGTTCATTACATTTATTGATGATCATACAAGAGTCTGTTGGATCTATCTTCTCAAAGAAAAATCAGAAGCTGTCAAAACATTTCAAAATTTTCATTCAATGATAAAAAATCAATTTCACACATCTATTCAAACGTTGCGAACTGACAATGGAAAAGAATATTTTCACTCAATTCTTGGTGAGTATCTTGCTACAAATGGGATCATTCATCAAAGTTCTTGTCCACATACCCCCTAATAAAATGGTGTAGCAGAAAGAAAAAATTGTCATCTCCTAGAAGTTGCTAGAGCCCTAATGATTACCATGCATGTCCCATCATATTTATGGGGTGAAGCTGTTCTGACTGCATGCCACCTTATAAACAGAATGCCCTCAAAGGTCCTTAATTTCAAAACTCCAACCTCAGTTCTCCTTAAAACTTACCCTAGCTTTTGATCCATATCATCAATTCCTCTTAAGACATTTGGTTGTACAGCCTTTGTACATGTTCAGTCTCAAAACCGTTCAAAGCTTGATCCAAAATCAACGAAGTGTGTGTTCATCGGGTATCCTTCTACACAACGAGGGTACAAGTGTTATTCCCTATTACTTCGCTAGGTGTTCGTGTCTATGGATGTTACTTTCCTCGAAACACAACCTTATTTCCCAAAGCCTTTTCTTAAGGGGGAGATATTAGGAAGAGAACAGTCTTGGGATAAACTTGATCCACCAACTGAGTCTGATTTCCCTTCTCCTCTGCTAACTGAATCTGGTTTCCCATCACCTCCTTTAACCATAACCGAGCCTATTGTGCCATGCATTCAAGAAGAGGAATTATTAAAAACAGGGAGAGATAATTCTCGATCATCACAACTACTCATGTATTCTCGCAGAAAAAATTCTCAAGGTGGTAACAAACCTGAAGCTCAGCAGGGTCGAGCATCTGAACTGGTCTTCAGTCCTGTTGCCGAGGAGCCTATTGCCGAAGAACTCATTCCTGAATCCGAGAGTCAGAATTCTAGGATTCCAGATGAATCATCGAACTTGGATTTGCCCATTGCCCTCGGGAAAAGGGCTAGGTCTTGTACCCAACATCCCATCTCCAAATTTATCTCACTTGAAAACCTATCACCAGAATTTCGAGCCTTCACCACTTCAATAACTAAGACTAAGGTACCAAGAAATGTACAAGAAGCTCTCGCTGATCCAAAATGGAGACTTGCTGTTCTAGAAGAAATGGATGCCTTGGAAAAGAACAATACATGGGAGATTATTGAACTTCCTAAAGGGAAAAAAACAGTGGGATGCAAATGGGTTTTACGATCAAGTTTTAATGCAGATGAAAGTATCAACCGTACAAAGCAAGACTTGTCGCAAAAGGCTTCACCCAAACACATGGCATTGATTACCAAGAAATATTTGATCCAGTTGCCAAGCTTAATTCTGTAAGAGTTCTCCTATCTCTAGCTGCTAATCTTGATTGGCCCTTGCAGCAACTAGATGTAAAAAATGCCTTTCTAAATGGTGACTTGCATGAGGAAGTTTATATGGATTCTCCACCTGGATTTGAAAAGGAAAGTAACTTGGTCTGCAAATTGAGAAAATCTCTTTATGGCTTGAAGCAGTCTCCGAGAGAGTAGTTTTAAAAATTCACCCATGCGATCAAGAGGAAAGGTTTCATACAGGCACAGGCTGATCATACACTTTTTTACAAACATTCTAAGGAGGGCAAGATTGCGATTCATATCGTGTATGTTGACGATATCATTATTACTGGGGATGATTTTGATGAGCTTACCTCCTTAAAAGAATACCTTGCCAGAGAGTTCGAAGTAAAAGATCTTGGAGCACTTAGATACTTCTTGAGAATGGAAGTCGCCAGAAGTAAAGCTGGGATTACTATTTCGCAAAGAAAGCATGTTCTTGATCTTTTACACGAAACAGGCATGCTTGGATGTAAACCAGTGGAGACCCCTATGGAGCACAAAGTGAAGTTGGAAATTAAGGGTGGAAATGAAGTTGAGCAAGGGCAATATCAACGACTTGTAGGAAAGCTTATCTATCTGTCGCATACACGGCCAGACATAGCCTTTGCAGTGAGTGTGGTCAGTCAGTTTATGCACTCACCTAAGGAAAAACATCTTGATGCTGTCTACAGGATCCTAAGATACTTGGAGAATACACCAGGGAAGGGACTCTTCTTCAAGAAAAGTGACCTCAGGATAATTGAAGTTTATACTGATGCTGATTGGGTAGGATCTTCAGTAGACAGGAGATCAACTTCAGGGTACTGTACCTACATCTGGGGCAATCTTGTAACCTGGAGAAGCAAAAAGCAACTAGTTGTGGCTAGAAGTAGCGCTAAAGCAAAGTTTCGGGCGTTGGCACATGGCATATGTGAAGGAATATGGCTAGGAAGACTACTGAGTGAGTTGAAGTTTACTAGTAGCTAACCAATGAAGCTATATTGTGACAACAAAGCAGCTGTGAGTATTACTCATAATCCTATCCACCATGATCGAACAAAACATGTGGAAGTAGACCGCCATTTCATCAAGGAGAAGATTAATGATGAGAGTGTTTGTATGGCATACATACCCACAAGGGAGCAAACCGCTAACATCCTGACCAAGAGCCTCAACAAACCAAGTTTTGAAGATTTAGTTAGCAAGCTGGGAATGATCAACATATACATTCCAGCTTGAGGGGGAGTGTAGAATACTCGATATTCTTGGGATTGATTTGGTTAGATATGCTAAATCAATCCATTTTAGGGATGTTTGACTTTGTTACAGATTTGTGGGAATTGCTATTTTTTCTCCAGATTTTAGGCTAGAATAAATGGACTGCATTCCTTTCCTTATTTGTAAAAATAGGTTGTATAATCCTGTCTATATATTGTTATTGTTACAAGGGAAAAAAGATACAACAACATGTTATTTTTCTCCTAAATGTTTTAGAAGTCAATAAAGCGGCATTTTTGAAAAGCACTATTTCATGTTATATGGAAGGAATGCAAACGAACCAACTAGGAACTCACCAATAATGTCGATGCTTATGCTTGAAGCACGCCCAATGGTAGTGCATATTGGATAACCTGTACACGGTGTGATTTGCTTTAGAATAATAGAAAATAGTCTTTCGCATCTCCAGTACATTTTATCGTGCAATCATTTCCTGATGAGGGCTTCTTTACTGGAAGGCCAAATATGTAGACACCATGCACATTAGAACTACCAAAAGCAACTCTTCAGGAGCTAGAACTTTAGTCTTATCTTACTAAAGAATTATGAGAAAATGGATTTACAAGAAGTAGATATCCTGGTATAAATCCTTATAAAACAAAGTTATTTACTTTAACTAAAGAAAAAGAAAAAAAATGTTACTTGGTTGGACTCTTGCCGTGTTAATTATGATGTTAGTTTCAAGAACCATGCAGCAGAAACTATAAATCCATTGCATGAAAGTGAAAAACATGAAAGAAGCCTCGGAGAATATTACCTCCTATGTTGTGCGCCACAAGTGCACTACAATTCATGCCACAGTGTGATGGACCTCCACAATCCTACAATACCGAATAGAAGTTAAAAAAAAAAGAAAAAAAAAGAAAAAAGAGTAAAGTTAGGGGGAGCGTAATATGAATTGCTCTATTTCATTTCAATTGGTAAAATTTGATCTAGCCTGACCCTGAGGCAGATTTGTAATAGAAGAATACCTATTAAACTGGTACTAACCCTGGAATTTATTGACATATAAAGAATAAAAAGCATACTCTGCTCCGTGTAAGAAAAGAACTAAAAGGGGAAAAAAGTGAATTTATGAGACTTGAGAAGCGTTACCGGGCAGTCAACACATGTAGGTGGATCATGGTTGAAAACCATTACATCGCAAAGCTGCACATAAGAATCAATGTGGAAAAACTCAATATAATGAATTGAAAATTAACGGTTAAGTGATAGGACTTTGCAACATCTGTAACAAAGCTATCTTCTACAAGGGGAAAAATAAGTCTCAGCTTCAGAGCATGGTTTCAATCACAGTGTTTGAATTAATCTAGAGATCTCTTGTTTCAGTTCAACAAGGTTTTATGAATTCCCTAAAAGGATAGAAAAGTCCAAATCACAAAAGAAAATGGATCTCCTCATTGTTTACAATCAGAACAAGCAACTGCTCTGCAACATGATTATATTTATAGTGATGGGAACAATCACTAGCAACACAAAGAAGTGTGACCTGATGGAGCCAACCTGAAACCATAGAACAGTCTCGTTTCCTTCCAACTTATAAAACCTGCAATAGTGATATGAAAAACGAAAAGAAAAAAGGTACTTAATTAGAGCCTGACCTCAGTAAAATCTAGATGCATATAAACATCACCATACATACAATATGGATCACTTATGAACTACATAAGCTGAACATCTATGTATTAGCAACCCGTTACAACGTAAGTTTTCTTACAATCAATGATCCTTCAGATAATTTTATTACAACAGCCCATAAAAAATCAAGAAGACTAAACCCAATATTTCTCCAAAACAATGTTGGGTATCACCCCAATGCGAGTTAGCATGTGGATCGACCTTGGGATTTTCACATATGTATTTCGTTTTGCCTAAAGCAATGTTCTTGATCGTCATGGTAAGCACGTCCGGTAGCTGAAAATAGACGTAACTCTTGTATCGTGCCTATACCACTATAAGTTTGCCTTTCTTTTATTTTATTGCTCTCATTAGTGAAAGAATTATGATATTTGACCCGTAACAAACTAGGGGTTATCAGGCCCGGACATAACCCAATTCATTACTTTAAATAGAAAAGCAAATACTTATACGGGAAGCGTTAACAACAATGGAAAATTCCATGCATCAAATCTTAATCCCTAAATACCAGTAAAATCCCTCTTATTGCAGATCCCAGGTATCAAACAGTAATCAATCACGAAAATGTAAAATGCCCATATCAAATAAGTGCAAAAAATAGAGAGTACCCATCTTCGCTGAGAACGCCATGAGGGTAATTCTTTAAGGGAGAAGCCAAGTTGAAGTTGTAGAGCTTGTTGCGGTTGGTGATGCTGAATTCGCAAATGGCTGAGGCCGAGTTCAAAGACAAAACTTTGTATGAAATCGTCGAGAGGAGAAGAATAAGAAGAAGCCATTTCGGTAAATCTACCCTGGTCACCATTATTCTCCGGCGAGATGGAATTGGTCCGTTCGATTAAACTTCCGTCACTGGTTTTTTTTTTTTTTTTTCCCTGATTTGGTTTTGCAGAGAAAGAGGTTCGTTCCAGGTCATAGGTGAAGTGCCAGAGTAATTTCCGCGGCAAGTTTTGGTGGGTTATGGTTATAAGTAATTTTTTTTTCTATACTATGATGAAGCTGTTAGTTGTATTTTTTAAGTATCTCATGACGACAGACAAATTAAGCGTGTCTTAATCGATAGTATAATATTGTAGGATTATAACTTACAATATTTATGACTAAAGGATCTAATCTTGTTGTGACTAGAGTTTTCTAATAAGAATTACTTAAAAAAAAGGAGAACGACATGACGTTTTACTTAACTAAACGACATCGAATTCCCCACGCATTTCCAAAAAATAGTGACAAGTTGTTGGAAAGACACTGCATGGGACTTCAATGAAATCAGCTATACACGAGTTTTAAGTGACAAACAGAACGAGAAAAATTTTGATGATAGATAGAAACGCGGATAATCTCGAAGCAGCAAAAATAATAATAATACTAATAATAATAATAATAATAATAATAATAATAATAGAGGAATGTCATAGTAAGACCTGCTGAAAAGGTTTTATAGGTAAGAAGTTTTTCTTTTTTTTGATATATTTTTAGCCATTCGAGCAAAGATCAAGGGCCCAAAATCATACTCAAGTAGAAGCAAAATTAAATCCAACCATACCTAATAACAACCTATTTTAATCAAATAATTACCTAAAAAAGTGAAAATTCCCATAAAAAAATTAAAAACTTTCATCTGAAAAAATTAAAAACTCCTTTAAAAAAAACATCTCAAAAAAAAAAAAAAACCACTATATGAAACAACTAGAGATGAGCTCTGGCACCAACAGCCCCGCCGCCACTTTGCAACTATGACCTCACGTCTATGCTGTCCTCGTCTCCACCTTTTCTTAGATCTGGCAACTCATGGTGGCCGCAAGCAACGTTGCGACAGTTTCGCGAACACAGTAGTGTTATTTTCATGATCTCCGTTGAGACCAATCGGGCTAGGGAGCATGGGAAGACGGCCGAGGGAATGGAGGGTTGCAATCCATGGAGAACACAGCAAATATGCGATCCACAGAGGCGGCGACCCATGGAGGCAGCCACAGAATCGATGGAATTGCGACGATTCACGCGACCCACGACCTCCCTCCGTCCGGACTCGCAATAACTGAACCACTGATAGATTCTACCCAACAGCTGAGATCTGGGGTTGCCAATGGCTATTTCCACCTATCGAGACTCAAAAAATGGAGTCGTCGACAAAGGTTGAGGGTTGTCAATGACCAAAAGCTTCAATGGCCAGTCGATGGGTCGCGACGGAACCATGGCGGCCTTGAGACATTACATATGAACAAAAACTTTGGCACCCATGGCGGCCTCGTGAAGTGGAGATTGGAGACGAGGATCGACGACACCTCCCCCCATTGATCGGTAACATTGGAGATGAGGATCGACGAGGATCTCTAGCTCGTGGCCGAAGGGAGGTCGTGGGCCTCGCAATGGAGATCTCCCGATCTTAGTCGCAGATCGCCATTCCTTAAGACCCACCTCTGGCGGCTTTCCACCACCCTTCTCGTGGCCACCCTACACCCTCTACCCACCAACCACTCACCAAGGCCCGCCCCGTCGATGATAAACCCCACTTCCATGAAAGGACTTTTTTTTTCCTTATTTTTTGAGTGTTTTTTTCTTTTTCTTTTTGTTATTTGTTATTTTAAAAAAAGTGTGAAAATAAAAAATAATAATAATTGGGTGAATGTGGACTTATATTTGTTTTTGTAAGACTCAACTTTTGAATCATTAGATTTCAATCCAATGGTTAAAAAAATAGATCTCATTTATCAGACCTTTTTAATGGATCTTACCATAATTTTGTCCATAATAATACTATGGACAAAACTACAATAAGACCTACTAAAATCCCTTATCAATAACATATTTTTTGGTCCATTAGATTTAGATCCAACTGTTAAAAGTGAACAAGCTCACCATTTATACAATAACTTCACACACACCAAATTAAGAAAAAAAAAAGCAAAAAATAAAAAAATAAAAGTAAAAAAAATCTAAAAAACGAAGAAGGCCTCTTCTTCGACAACTGCAACTTGAAGGCCGGCAACTATCCACCATGAACTACCACTGGAGTTCTCACCAGAGACACGACAACCACGACCCGACACCAAGCTTGATCTCCTTGGCCGATGGAGAAGGCATGATGCCTTTGCGATTCAGCCGCCATGGTTATTGTCCATCTGCAATAGTCAAGCCCCCTTCTCGACCACCTACCACCACCTTTCTCGACAGTCGATCTCGTCATTAGGTCTAAGCTTAGATCGTGAAGTCACGAGGTCACAATTCGCTGTTTGTGTGGGCAGTTCCATAGCCTGGGTCGTTGAGCCTCATGTCAATCTCCATCACAGATGTTGTTGAGCCTTATGAGGTCGTGGATGATTGAGAAAGTAAGGCTAAGTGGAGGTCGTTAAAATTAGCCTGCCACCCCTCGCTCGGTGATCCTACATCCTCTGTTGGGAGGCCCACTTGTCAATGTAATCCCCCACCCCCACGAAGGACTTTTTTTTCCCTTTTTTTTAGAGTGTTTCTTTTTTTCTTTTTACTTTGTTATTTTTAAAAATAATGGATGAAAATTAAAAAAAAATGATAGGGTGAAGGTGCGTTTATTTTTGTTTTTATGAGACTTAGCTTTTAAACCATTGGATTTCATTGAACGACTTAAAAAAAGGTCTTACCAATAAGAATTTTTTAGTAGGTCTTACCATAGCATTGCCAGAAGTGGTTGATGGTTTTTGTCTCGAGCAGCACCACGAGGTTTGTGACAGAGTCGTGGGTCACGAGCGCGGCTACGAAGTAAAAAATGGTGGTGGTGACTTCGCGACAAGGTCGTGATTCTATTGTAAACCTCGGTGGTCGTCTTTCATCGAGAGGCTGCATCTCTGGCAACCCCTTTTCTCTGGCAACAGGAGGAAATTCCAATCTATCGCGCCGCAAACTGCATTGCGAAGGACCCATGGATCTCAATAGAGATTGTCGCGAGTTGCAATGAAATCATGCCCCTCACGAGCCACTGTGGTTGCGCCCCTTCTCAACGGCGACAACAACAGAGAAAGTAAGGGCAGATTTACCCTTTTTAATTTTAATTTTTTTTTTGTTTTTGATAAATTTGATGTGCTAATACTCGTTAGACTTGAGATGAGTTTGTTTATTTTTTTATTACTGATAGATCTAAATCAAATGGACAAAAAAAAGTTCATGAGAGCTTTGAGACGTGTTGTTGCATTTGCCATTATAATAACCATCCCAAAAAGAAACAAAAAAATAATAATAATAAGAAAGAAAAAGGGTCTCCCCAAGCTTAAACCCCAGTTTTGCAGATAAGGAAGTACTGAACTGTCACCAAAACGAACCGCCAAAAACACAAACGACACATTGCAGAGTGCACCATCGCCGCGACGCCACGGCCGCCAATGATCCCAGCCCCAACGGGGCGCTAACCGACACGCGGTTCTCTGACCTCAAGCCGCCGCTCTCTGAGCCGGTCCTCGAAGCCCTCTCCCAAGCCGGCTTCGAGTTCTGCACGCCGGTTCAAGCCGCCACAATCCCCTTTCTTTGTAGCTTAAAAGACGTCACTGTCGACGCCGCCACTGGCTCCGGCAAAACCCTAGCCTTCGTCGTCCCAATCGTCGAGATTCTCCGCCGAGTTTCGCCCCCTCAGAAACCTCACAAGGTTCGCCGAAATTCTCCCTATCCCCTTCTTAAACCCCCGTTTGGATCCCGAGAAAATATTAAAAAAATTAAAATTTGTTGTTTATGCAGGTTATGGGAGTAATTCCCTCCGACGAGAGAGTTATCTGCGCTGATATTCAAAGTTGCGTAGCCTTTCATTTCGACGTTGCTTAATTTCAAGTCGGCGCTTTTAGTCCGCGGAACAAATGTGAAAGACGACATAAAGAAAATAGAGGAGGAAGGAGCTAACTTGTTGATCGGAACTCCCGGCAGGATATACGACATTATGGAACAAATCGAAACCTTGGACTTCAGGAGCTTCGAGGTCTGTATTTATTTCTATGAGCCATTGTTTTTGTCAATTTTAATTTTTCAATGGCTATGAAAAAGATAGCTTAGAGTAAATGCTGGCTGGAATTTGTAGGTAACGATAACTGTGATAATCAAGTGATCAAATTTTTTGGTTTCTGAAATGAAATTAATGTTGGTTGTGTTTATTGGAGGAATTTGCATTATAAAATTATGAGAATGCGTATAAGGGATGGCGTGGGTTGGTGGTTGTTTATAGGTTTTGATTCTAGACGAGGCCAATAGGCTTTTGGATTTGGGATTCGAAAAGCAGATGAATTCGATTATATCTCGGTTACCAAAACTTCGGAGGACTGGTCTCTTCTCTGCAACTCAAACTGAGGCAGTGGAAGAACTGGCCAAGGTGGGACTGAGGAATCCTGTGAGAGTCGAGGTACGGGCCGAAACAAAGTATGTATCAGAACAAGCTTCCTCTTCGAAAATGCCTTCCGGTCTTCACCTCGAGGTATGTTGGATTCTGTTTAACATGGTTTCTTAATCTTCAGTTGAAGAGACAAAAAAGAATTGGAATAGTAGAAATAACAGTTGTTTTTTAATTGCAGGGTATGGAGTGTGAAGCAGACAAAAAACCATCACAGCTTGTAAATCTCCTTATTAAGAACAAGTCTAAAAAAATTATTGTGTGAGTTTCTTGGACATTCCCACAAAAGATTGGTTATTTGACATTCATGGTTGATTGGCAATAATTACGGTGGTTTGCTAAATGATTCTTTTTTGGTAGATACTTCATGACTTGTGCTTGTGTTCGGTGCTGGGGGCTTGTTCTCCACGTCTTGTTTCTTTAAAGTGTTTCAAATTAATCCCTCTATGGGGGAAGAGGAAACTGGTAAAATTTGCGGCTTACTTTTGCCAAAACAAATAATTCTTCATTTCATCAACTTGTCATAATTCCGAGCTTTCTTTAACCTTTTGTGTTCTATAGAGTGCAAGGGATTAAGCATTAAGTATGTTTAGATCGCTTTCAAGTGGTGTTCTTCTATGCACTGATGTTGCGGCACATGGACTTGACATTCTAGGCGTTGATTTAGTTATTCAGGTAACTTCTTAACTACAGGAAATGGAATGGTGCAAGCTATGTGGTCTACGTAAGGTTTAGAGTTGATACATTTATACAGTCTGACGTGTAAGTTATTTAGGTTTAAATTTCACTACTAGATTTATGACTTTTTGAACTTTCTGCTTTTGCAGTATGATCCTCCTCAAAATCTTGATGTCTTCAATCATAGAGTTGGAAGAACAGCCCGTATGGGTTGACAAGGAGATTCAATTGTTTTCCTATTGCTGAAGGTCTATTTCTTGCTTCTGTATCTATTTGATAAATGATTCCTTTGTTACAAAACTATTTATAGTTCTGTGTTTGATTAGGACTATCATATAGTGCATTGATGATAAAGGTGGTTATTATGTTGTACCATTCTAGGAGGATGCTCATGTAGACTTCCAACGTCGAAGAAGACTTCCTCTTCAAGAGAGGGAATTCTCAGAAGATGCCCCGATGTTGTTCCTCAGGTTAGCAAGATTCGTTCTATGGCAATCACCAATACCATTAGTTAAAAAAAAAAAAAGAAGGAAAGAAAATGTAACTGATACAGAGTCTACTAGAACGTCTTGAGAAGACCCACGATCTAGAGGAAAACCAACTGAGATTGTATTGAACAAATAAACTGCTATTGTCTATTGATTATATTGAAAGAAATGGAAAATACAAGATAGTTCAGAGCATTTGAGAGGCTCTGATCTCTCCCAATGAACTAAGCTTCTCAACACACTCAGTAATTGCCTATTGACCTTCTCTACTCTCCCCACTTCTATTCTTATTCTGACCTCACAAATTCTCACATCCCATAGAACTAACAAAACTAACAATATCACCTCTATAGTAACAAACACCATAGCAAACTGACCTCCAAGTAAATATAGGGATCCTATCATTACCGCCCGCTCTCCCAAAGATTCATGTTGTCCTCAAGGTGAACACTAGAAAATAAATTGAAGTAATACATCCACATGAGTGAGAACACAAATTTTAGTCAACTTCATGCTTCGAACAAAACTTGCTTCAAATCTTTCTGATAACTACTTTATTTTTCCAACTTCACACTTCATTTTGGAGCTGAGATTGGGAACCAATGTGAACCAATGAAGCGAAGAAGCTCATCCCCACACTCAGCTTTGTGGCAGTACCATGCCTTGTTGGTCACCTCAAACAAGCCATTTAGAGCACGCACATTCTCACAAACTTTTTGTTGCTTGTTTGTATAGTCCACCATGAAAACGAAAACTTCCCCATTGATTTTCAGAGCACAAACAATGAAGGGAAACTTTTCATATAGTCTCAATCCCTTGGGCACCAAAGCAACCATTAGAACCAAGATCATTTTTGAAAATACAAAAGCGTTCACCTCCCTCTGTAACTTCTTTCACTTGTGCAGCTAATGAAGGCTTCGTGGCAACATCCGCTGAAATTTTGGTTGTCATTGACATTGTGTTCCACATAACTTGAAGCCTATCATCTTTGGCACAAATATGAGAATCTACTTCATCTGCAATGTTTGGGCTCACCTTCTCAGACAAACGTTCCAATACTTCTTTTGCCTTTTTCCACCCTCGTAATACAGTAGCCGCTTGGATTTTCTCCTCTCGTTGTGACTGCCACTGAATTTTGACAATTGCTAACTCATTTTCTATGCTTTGTTGTTCATCCCTCAGTTTCTCTAGATTACTAAGCAAATTATATTTTGTAGTTTGCAAAGAGCTTAACTCCCTTTTAATTTCTTCCATGGACCTCACTCCTTGCTCTGAAAAATCAACTAGTTGCTAGCAAGTGTGAATTACTTGGAATTGACTTTCAACCGTTTCAAATGTTGAACCAAGGCCTCAGCTGAGGATTTGGAAGCTAAAACAACTACCACTGTGAGTTGAGAACCCCGAATCTGTTAGCCTTTGGAAATCACTTCTACAAAGTTGAGAAAATATGGTATTTCCTCCTTAAGCCTTATAGCTTCTTTGAAACACACCAGGAATTTCTCCAGTTTATCAACCGTAGCAACAAAATAAATCAGCAATAATGATGCTTTGTTCCTATCTTCAGCCTTTGAGGGCATGTCATCCACTTTGTCGTTGCAAAATTTGCAAATCAAAAGTTTTGCAAATTGCTTGTTTGTTGAGGAAGTTGCAAGGAAGTTTTGCTCGCCGATTAGAGATTCCAAAGAAATTTTCTGTATTATAGCATTTGACCCAAGCTTGGAAACAAAGAAATACCTTTATGTTTAGAAACATGCCTTTGAGACCTTGTCAGAAAAAATGGATGCCACCGTTGGCCGGTGGACCCTCCGACCACCTTGCTCATCCGCCTTGCATCCCCGTTCCTTCCTTCAGTCGCGGTTTGCAAACCACATCTTAGAATGTGGATGTTGAACATCCCAGCCCCATGGGCAGATCTCCAACTCACTTAAGCCCGATCCTCTCTCTAGGTCAAGCCATCCTTTCACCACTAGATCTATATTTATGCCCCGACCTCCGAATGCCGCTGCGACCAAGCCAAAACCATCCCAAGTGTCCCAAGCCAAGCCCAAACAACCATGCTCAACCATGCTCTCTTTCTTTGCACAAAGGCCCGCCCAAATCCCTGCGACTCATTCTGCCTCCAACTTGATCTCCGTACGGGACAAAATTTGAACCAAACTTCAAACTAGAATAGCAGCCCAAATTCTCCAAATCGCAATCTAGATTAGGTCACAATGCCCTCCTCGTCGCTCTCGGACGTCGTTCATCTGACTCCGATTGCCCAAACCAAGGATCTATGTTCAGATCTGTTCGCGAAAACCCAAGATCGTCACCTTCACCGAGCAGATCTTTTGGATCTACCATCAGATCTCCATTCTTCTTCTCCGTTGGTGATCCCCATCGCATCATGCCACCGTTCGAATTCCTAGGGTGGGCAATGGCTGTCATCTCTAGATTTGTGTGAATTATTCTTCCTTCAGATTGGAAATTGCTCTTCAGTTTCTCGCCGGAGTTCTCTGAATCAAGAGCTTGCTCAACATTTTCGGTTTCCTCTGTCGGTGTCTCCTGACATCTTGCCATTGCCTGAGTAAGAGTCTTGCCGTGTCCGCTCGACCAATCCCAGACATCCTTGCTGCTAGATCTGGAATCGTGGCCACAGCTACAATCGAGGGTTGTGTTGTCTGTGGTTGCCGCTTGCTCAACCGTCACTAGAATAGGCGTCGTCATCGTCACTGTCATCCCTTGGTCTCCCTACCTTTGCTGTAGTCGAACCAAAATTTCCATAATCATCTTCATCTTCTCCTGCATATTTGTCAAACTCTTTCCCACATCCACCGTTTTTGTTGCACCTTCCTTTTTTTTCTACCTTCCCTAGGATCAATGCTTTGATACCACTTGATAAGAACCACGATCTAGAGGAAACCCAACTGAGATTGTATTGAACAAATAAACTGCTATTGCCTATTGATTATATTGAAAGAAATGGAAAATACAAGATAGTTTAGGGCATTCGAGAGGCTCTGATCTCTCCCAATGAGCTAAGCTCCTCAACACGCTCAGTAATTGCCTACTGACCTTCTCTACACTCCCCACTTTTATTATAATTCTGACTTCACAAATTTTCACATCCCATAGAACTAACAATTTCACCTCTATAGTAACAAACACCATAACAAAAACCACCAATTAAATATAGGGATCCTATCACGTCTTCATCTTATCATCATCATTAATAACAAAATGTAATCAAAATAGTCTTCTAAAAATTTCATCCCTTAATCTCTCTCTCCGATACTAGCACCTGATTTTGAAATAGTTGTTATGAACAAAATACAGCACTTGTTACTTTCCTGACATTTTTTTTCTTTCTTTTGTAGATACGATCAGAGGCAAAAAAGGATCGCGGTGTCATGGTAAAAGGGGTTACAGCATTTCTTTCTTATGTTTGTGGATATAAAGAACATCACTGCTCTTTCATTTTCAGGTGCAACTGCCGCTTTTTGGTGCTATGCTTTTTCTTGCTCTCTCTCTACACAGACACACATCTGTTACCATCTATGGGAATAAGCTGATTTAATTTTTTAAACAGGTGGAAAGAACTTGAAATTGGAAAGCTGGGTATGGGATTTGGTTTATTGATGCTTCCCTCAGTGCCTGAGGTGAAACACCATAAACTTTCCACTGAGGGGTTCACCCCTCTTGAAGATATCAATTTGGAGGAGATCAAATATAAGTAAGATTCTTAACACCTTTTAGCCAATAGATTCTTTGCACACATTGAATAAGTTTTAAGGTTCCTTACCTCTCCCTTGTTGCAATAGATGTAGTGCAAGTGATAAGCATAAAACCTTTTTTTTCAAGGTAAAGATGAAATTTATTATTTTGTTATTGAAAAGGTTTTTTTTTATGTTTTATCTAATGAGGAATTCTTTTCCCGGCGATATATTCTCTGAGATAGCTTTATTAGATTCATTTAATTTATTGAAAGTATTGACCTTCTTAATTGCCTTTGGCATGACCAACATAAAAGCGAGTTTTCTTATATTCCAATGTAGAACGGTGCTAAGAAAAGAAAACTTTTTTGGTAATTTAGGGATAAATCTCGTGAGAAGCAAAAAAGAAAATTTTGCAAGGGAAGAAAGAAAGCAACAGCCCAAACCGGAAAAGGCAGCAGAAATTCAAATGGTGCACCTACTGTGATGAGGAAGAAAACAGCTAAACGGAGATGTGCTGCCCAGACAATTGAAGAAGAGGAAGAGCGGGCTCGGGAATACCTTCTCCTGAAGAAGCTGAAAAAGGGTGCTATTGACGAAAGTGAATTTGCAAAATTAACAGGAACCGAAGACTTGCCATGAGATTCATAACATGGGCATTTCCACAAGGCCAATCGAACTTCGTAGTCCGAACATTGAAGGCAGAGTTTTTGAAGGTCCGCAACTAAAATTGAATCTGCACATTTTATTGCGGCAACTTTGCAGGTGACTTGTGAAAGATCTTTTGGTATTGTCCCAACAAATTTTGGTTCTGTGATTGATAGTGAATGGGCTCTGAAACCTTTATTTTGATTTAATTTTTAATTATTTGTTCTCTGTTAGTTTCATAAATTTATGTCCTGATTAGATTGATTTTAAGTAGACTGAAAGAAAAGAAGCAAAACATAGTTGTATCAACCGCAAAGAATTGTACTCCAATATTAGAGATTTCAACGAATACAGCAGGCACTAGTATTTTGTGCTGGTCTTATCCTGTTTAACATCATTTGCTGCTGCGTGTGATTTTCCCTTTATACAAAGTTTTCTCAATGAATACAACCACTACCATTTTGTTTCTCAATGCTCTTTCAATCAAAACAAAAAACAAAACGAGTGTGCAAAAAGCTGAATTTAACTTGTTAAGTCTTCTCGTTATAGAACTTCTTATTATAGCTTTACTAGTCTATGATTTCATATTTTAAATGGCGATTCCTTGAGACTTTTAAAACTCAGCAAAGTTGTTTTTGTTATAGTGACACACTTTGAGTGGTAAGTCAAAGTATAATTCAAAATCATGCCATATTATTTAAGTCAAATTATATAATGATGCTGGAATAAAAAACACTAATTAATAATCCAACTATTCCTATAGGACTGTTCTTCTCCTCTCTCTTTTCATTTTCAATGTCACTAAAACAGTTAATAAAATTAAAGAAAAGAAAAAAAAAAAAAGTGTGATACATATTATAGGAGTAAAAGGACATCATCATGTTTCTCAGAGGGAAGTCTGCTTCCCTATCACTCAAAACTCTAAACGGCAACGATTTTAACAAAAGGGTGCCAATTATTCGTAATCCACGTAACTCCAATCATTGAGCCTACCTTTGAAAAAACCAACAGAAAATGACTGGAACACAAGAGATTACCAGAAAATTTTGATTTTGGGTAGTGGTTATGGCAGACGGCTGCAAAGGGGAGGGAGAAGCAGAAAAATTCGAGTTGGGGTGAGCAAAACCAATTTAGACCTAATGACTTGCGGGTGAACAGTCATAAAATCAGTTTTTATATAAAAGAGAAAATATGTACGACCACGTTTTAATTTTGACTGGTCTTAAGGCAATTTTTAATACATGCGACAACGCCTAAATTTTCACTAATGTCATAAGGCAACTTTTAACAGCTACGACGTTAATTGATAGTCCACAGACGTGAAAACACTTCCACGTCAGTCAAACATGCTAGCCGACGTGGAAAAGGTATAGTTAAAAGCATATAATGTAGCAGGGCTATTAGAGAGGTTAGAGAAATACACAAAGAGTTAAATGATATATGTTTTTTTCTTAAATTTTTTTATCATTATATAGTGAATTTTCTATAGCGACTAAAATAGAGCCTAGCTTTCATATTAAGAGCAAACCATTATAAATTTTGTATGTGCTACAAAAAAATGTTCTCAGTGATACATAATATTATGTGATAAATATTGTCACATTTAACTGAGCATTAGTTAATTAATTAATTGATTATATTTAATTAATGAGATTAGTTAAATATAGTCTTTAAGTTAATTAATTAATAATATTTGAATAATAAGATTGTTTAAATATAATTTTAATTTTGTGTGTGACACATGTGCGGTAAGACCACCTTTTTCTTTTCCTATTTGGACACAAAATTAAATAATTAATTGATTAATTTAAAAATCTAATTTTAAATAAATATGATTTATTTTTTGAATATATATATATATATGGTTTTGAACCAAATCTTTTATATATATATATATATATATATTACAAATGTAAACGTGTTGTTTACGTTTTAAACTTAAAAAAAAAAAAAAAAAAAACATGTAAGCGTAAAGCTTACGTGCATGATTGTATTTATATATTGTTAAAACTATCATTTTTACAAAGTAGATTCCACTAAAAATTATATATCAAAATGGCTCCTCAAAATGGTTGTTAACCATTTTTTCTAACAATTTCTACCTTTGCTTAGAAATCCTGTTGGTTTTTGTCTGACTTGTCGTTGATGTCAATTGTTCTTGTTGTTTTTTGAATTGTCTGTAAAGAAAGTAGAAACTTTAGTTATCTGAATAGAAGGATAGAAAATGAAAATGGTTAAAATGTTTGTTTTTGTACAGAAGTCAAATCTTGCCTAGGGAAAGCGATTTGTTCGATTTGTGATATTGGAAGGGTCCACATGGCTGCAAGATACTTTAGAGTATTGCTCTTATATGTCACATCAGCAACTTTTTTAGATCGGTTTATGATTGTTCATATAATTAAAAAATCTGCTTAGACGCAAATTGCAAATAGCATGCGACCTTTTGGTGTTAATTTGTCTCTTCTTATTATCATTTCTTTTGCTATTTAATCCTCCTTTGAATTAAGGTTAAACTTTCTTTGCGTTTTCCCTGTGTAGGAAATTGCTGAATTTTACGAGTCTGAACAGAACATCAAGGTGTCTATTGAGATTTTTGAAAAAGCAGCTGACTTCTTCAAAAACGAAGAAGTGACTACCTTTGCCAATCAGTAAGTCTTTCTCATGTTGTAAACACATTCTCGATATGACTTTGTTACATCAGGCTTTGCTTTTGTGTTTAATCTTGTTGCACATGCACTCCTCTTTCCTATGCATAGAATTTTCGTAGGAAGGCTCTTGCTTTGTAAGCTGTAAATCCTTATCTGTTATTTCCACAAGATCCCTAGCTAGAAATTGCAGGCTCACATCTTTGAATTGCTTGATGGCTGTTGTTGATGCTTACCGTGATCCGGCGTCGTACCAACACCACGTGCGGCTGCACACGGTGTTCAGCTCTTTCCCTTTTGCCTCTGTCTGGACTGGTCGGCCTGCCACAAGAGGAGGGACCTCTCGGAGGAGGGTTAGTTAGTAAACAAGATAAGGGCTCTTCGATGCTCAAGGCAGGGGTGCTCGGCAGAGGTCGAGAACTAGTTAGTTGGAAAGGAGCTTGCTTGCTTGAATACAATAAATGCATCATATTTATAGGTTACCACTTGGACCAGGTATTAGGTGGGTTTCGCTCACAACCCGAGTGTTACATCATGGCGTGTCAGATGGCAAGTGACAAGTGTCGCGTCCCTCCGTCGGTGGATAAGTTTGCATCCGACGGTGAGTTATTTGCCACTTGTGGGCTAGTAATAGCGAGTAGCAACCTACTTAAGGAGGACGATGGTCCGACCCGAGCTGATGTTGAGTCCGATGAGGCACCCTAAGGAGGTGCGGCATAGAGGAGCCCTGAGGAGCACCGCAGACAATGCACTGAGCGTAATCAGGGTCAGTTATGAGCTCCACGAGCCATCTGCCAAGCTATGAGGCCGACCACCTGGAGTTTGGCTCCTCGACGGTGGTGTCGAGCTCACCCTCAACAGTTGTTATTTCTTGCTCAAATGTTGTTAACGCATATTCTTGAGAACATTGTGATAGTGCTTCTTATTAGTAAATTCTTCCTCTTATTTCGTCGGAATTCAGGCCTGAAGACACGTGTCAAACCACGTTAAATCACAATGTGAATTCCATTTGTCTTTTTATTTAACTATTGCTACGCCACTCGCATAGGTGACTCACTCATGCGGTGCGGGTTCATCTGCAAACAGAGAAGGAATGCACCGATGAAGAACGGGAATTGAGGTAAGTGAGCCCTGGAGTGAGAAAAGTGAGGCTAAAATGGAGGACCTATTGTAATCGGTTAAGTTGGCTTTCTTTACAAAGTGGCCGCGTGTCAGCACTGAAGGAGACTGCAAAATCCTCTTGTACACTTTGGAGGCTGGTGAGGAGTTGCCCTGAGTTTGCTTTCCTTAAAAAACGACAACCTTACTGTTGAGGCTGAAGGAAAAATGAAGTCAGTCGAAGGAATTGTCTGGTCTTTTGTTTTTTTGTTTTTTTTTTCCTTGGTTGTTGCACTGCGTTGGGCATTTTTGTTGGTTATTCTCATTTACAAAGTACGACATTAAGTGATGGTACTCGAGTTGTGATATGCATGAATTAGTAATTACTTGAAATAAACCGTTTAAATGTTGTTTACTCAATAAGAAAGCGGTTTCAATATACCCATAGATATATATATATATATATATATATATATATATGTAAAAGACCCGATAATCACCAGAAATAAATGCCTAATAATTACTTGTAAATTTTTACCTGTTTAATTTGATGTTTGAATAGACTGCCAGCAAATAATTAATCCTCCTCCGCATGCCCCTTTCTTCTTCTTCTTCTTCTTTTTTCTTTATTTAATTTCTTTTTTTAAAGGTATTCTTTTATTTAACTTCCTTTTATTAGTTCGTCTGTTTAGTTTAACTTTGAATAGAATGCGAGCACAGAACTATCCTGTTCTTATAAGTAACCTATATAATCTCACAAATTTATTTAAGAAAATTGCATGTTAGGCTGCATTTTTAAAAGTTATGTTTATTTATGTCATACATAAAAGAATTATATCACATTATCATTCATATTACACATTAAGTTGTACTATAAATAAACATATGTGACATTTATAAAAAATAAATCTTAAAAGTTTGCATTTATGAAAGTTCCCTTGTTTATTTTGCTACACAACTTACATTTCACTTAAATTTTGAAAGGTATACGATAATGGCCGTTTCATCATAATCGTGTCAATTTGTTCTTAATGAAATTGCTTATGTGGAGCAAAATTTACAATATTAAAATACAAATTCAAGATATAAACCTTCATTATTATTAAAAATATTCAAAAGCTCAAATTATCATAAAAATAATATTTGTTAATTTTCTGAAGAACCCCTTTCTGTCCTCCCCCATTAGGCTTAGTTAGCCGTGAGAAATATTCAATCATCAATTAGCCAGATTTCACCAAAATTATTTGAAATTGACGCCCCAATAATCTCTGGATAAATACCCACACAACATGAATCCCTAGGGACACGAAAAAGAAACAGATTAATTTTAAAATGAAGGACGAACCGTTATCAAAAGAAAAATAAAAAAAAGTGTCACTTCAGGTTAGTTCAAGTGGTTGGATGTGTCCATAGGAAGGTGTAAGATCAAGGTTTAAACCTTGGTAGAAAATGTATTAAAAAAAGAGAGAAAAGAATAAGGACATTTACACTATATCGATCTAAATAAATGCCATATAATTGATCAAAATACAGGGAGAGACAAAAAACTGCAAGGTCAGCATTAAATGTTTACCGAAAAGAACTTGGAATTGAGGTCTGGAAATATTAGGAGCGCGGAAATCAATTTGGATTTCTAAAGTTTCGCTCCTTTTTTGGGGGTGTTGTCCTCTTCTAATGTGTTAAAGATAGTTTTTTTTTTTTTTTTTGTTCTTTTAACATTTTTTAACAATGATTAAATTTACAATGATATTGGATTTATATATTGTAAATTTAGGGCCAGATTAGCACAAATTAATGAAATTTATGGGCATTTTTGCAAACATTACAAAGCTCAGAGAGACTAAAGGAGGTGTTTGATTCATTAGTTTAGTCCAATTCACCTAGGTCTGCGGTCATCATAATTTGAATTGATGTTTGGTAAAGTATATTTAACTTAAATCACTATTTGAATTGATGTCTTATAAAGCATTTCATTTGAACTAAACATATTAACAAAAAAAAAAAATTAAAGTGACAATTCACACTAAGTTGAACAACCTAACTTAGAACTTAATAAGATATTTGGAAGAGTGGTTTAAATCATGAGTTTAAGTATGATAATTGTAACATGTGAGAGCTTTATATTGTTTATAATTTAAACCATTGGTTTAAACTATGTTTCCAAATACCCTATAACTCTCTTATTATTTTATCATTTTAAACCAATCTTAAACAGGGATTTCATAGCCATGTATTTATATATATAATTTGACATCATTATTTCACATTTGTTTTCAATTAAAGAATTTTTTAATCATTTCATGTTTATTTTTTAATTAATTTTTATCAAACTATAATTCTCAATACTTGTCCAGCATCAATTTGGTTTGAATTTTCTATTTAGGTTCACATTTTAAGTGTGCATCTAAATGCCAATTCATGTTCCGGTTTAAAACTACATATTTTGGATTTTGTTGTTGAAATTAAAAAAAAGGCATGTTTATCTTTTATAATTTATGATTTAAGTTAATTTAAAAACTATATCTTCAATTTTTGATCTCATTAAATGTACATTTTCAAATTTGATTTAATACATAAATCTTTATTCTAGATCAATCAAGAATTGATTTTGACCTTTAACATGACTAAAATATTTGTAAGTAAAAGAGAAAAAATTAAAATTTTTGAAAAAAATATAAAGAAAAGAAAAATAAAAACACACAAAGCATTTCTTTTTTAGGGTTTTTTTATATTTTGGAGTAAAAAAACCTTAGTATAAAGTTTTTTTTAAGTTATTTTAGCTTTTTTATTTTTTGATTCAAGGGTATTAGGGTAATTTTTGGTCAAAAATAAAGATTTATCGAAAAAATGTATAAATTTGTGTATTAAATATAATATGAAAGTATATATTCAATAAAATAAAAAAATAAAGATATGATATTTAAATAAACTTAAAATACATGATATAATAAGGCAAGTAACTCATTAAAAAAAAAAGTTCAATCAACTAAACAAATAGAGGTTAAGTGATAGTTTTTTTTTTTTTTTTTTTTTTTGAGAGATTTGATACGTTTTGAAGTTGATGGTCTTCTTAAAAACAATTTTTGCATGAATTTGGAAATGTTGTACGATACCTTTAGCATTCATTAATTTGGGTGGAATCGATCAAATTTAGAAATAGAAGGCTGACACAGGTCAGTGTTCTAGTGTACATACTACAGATTAAATGATTAGACAAAATTTAGAGGACACGTGTGCAACACACATATAATAAAAGCCTTTAAGTTAATAACCTCAAACCAAAAAAAAAAAAAAAATCTATTAAATGAAGTATTAATTAATCGATAAATTAACTTATTAATTTATCAAAACCTCCTATTTTCCTATCTTTTTTAATTTAATCAAACTAGTGCTTTTATGTACTCATTTTTCATAAAAAATTAACAAAATTACTAAGATTAATTATTTACTTAGTAAAATCATAAATGTACTTAATTATCAACATCCAATGTACATAGTTCTTTTTTTAAAAATATAATCTATACACTTCGAATTAATTTGCTTATTAACATTTAATCAAATAAAATCCTATAATAAATAAGATTTATTGTACTTACTTAACGTCAAATAGAAATATAAATATACTTAATTACAACATAGATCCGATTTGCTTCTAATAAATTTGATGGTGAACATTTAATCAAATAAAATCCTCTTGTATGCAAGTAAGAGTAGCAAAGGCTGTAGAAGTCTTTATGCACCTAATATTAACAAGTTATTAATTTATACTATTATTGGGACATGTTTTATTATCATATGTTGTCTAATAAATGTATTAAACTTATTAGCTTAACCCATTGATCTAAGTCGAGATCGCCAAAAAATATTATTTTATCGGGATTGTCGCATATTGGCTATTCCCCCTCCCTCATATATGGTCTCGAATGGTCCCGATTCCTCATTTTGGAAATTCTCTTTAGATGGGTTGTTTAGCGTTAAAACAGCCTGCACCATTCCTGCAGGATTTAATGATGTAACCACTAAGGTAATTTGGCCAAGCATATGGAATTGTCAAGTTCCTTACCGAGTAAATTATTTTCTGTGGATTGTCGCAAAAGATAGACCTCTTTCGAAGTCTCGAAAAGTCAGATGCGGCCTTGGGAATAACCTTAATTACTCTTGTTGTCGCAACATTGAAGAAAACGAAATGCATATTCTCCTCAATTGCCCAAAGGTGCTACAGGTCTAGAATTCTTTGGTCCCCAATCCTGGTCCTGGTTTTTCATTCTAAATAAAAACGATTGGTTGATGAAGAATTTGTCCTTGAAACTCAAATTTTTCGTAGGAGTGGAATGGAGCACTGTGTTTGCTTGTTGTCTATACTTTTTATGGATGTGGAGAAGCAATGAAGAAAATGATGGTGAGTTCGTTTGTCCCACAGAGGGGGCCAATTTTGTTAAAAATTCTCTTCCCGTTTTGCTTCGACTTGGCTAGAGACCAGAGAAAAGTTCAATCTGAGGCCAACGATGGTTAATTATGTGAGATGGCACCCTCCAAATGGTGACACTATTAAGCTCAACATTAATGGTTCTTGTAAATGATGCCCTGGAATTATGGGTGCTGGGGGGTTGTTGAGAGACAATAAAGGCGTTTGTTTAGGGGGGTTTTCTAAGTTGGTAGGCTTTGGTACAACCATAGAAGCTGAAGCTTGGGTGCTTGTCTTAGGATTGGAGCTTGCATGGACATATGGTTTCAAAAAGATCAAAGCTGAATTGGATTCTCTCACGTGTATTTAGCTCATCCGCTCTTGTTCTAGAGTTAGAGGGAGACTCACTAGACTGTTGGCAGACATTCAAGGTTGGTTGGAGAAGGACTGGACTATATCTATTTCGCACATCTACAAAAAGCGTAACAGAGATGCTAATTGGCTTGCTAACTCAGTTGTCGCTCGAGGAACATCTATAACTTTTGCGGGTGACCTTCCATCTAATCTGCGTAGAATTCTAAAGGAAGACATAGTTAGGGCCTCTACCCCAAGATTGTGTCATTATTAGCCTTTTGTGTTTGTGTGGTTTTTTTTTTTTGGTCTTTTTGACCCCGTTCATTCACCAAAAAAAAAAAAAAAAATTATTGGAATTTTAGTGTGCGTATATATACTTAAACGTAAAAATTTAAATAGTATTTCATAAAAAATACGTATTTTTATTTTTGCGAGCACATATACGTATATATATGTGCATGTATACTCTGCATAAGATATAATATATATATATATATATATATATATATAAACAATAAGATCAAAAGAAAAGAAAAATTCCATAGTCTCTGTCGCCTGTCGCCGGGCTCGGGAGGGGTAGAGTCGCCGTCGGCTCCTTCGCCATGAGAGGAAGAAGGGAGATGGTTGCTGCGGTCTCGCGAGGGAGGTTGCCCCCAAAAGTCTTGTTTGTTGCAGTGCCGGTGATTTTTTTCCGTTAACTTAAAAATGGATGGTCAAGATTAAATTACAGATTTCACCTATCAACCATTCATTAGTTAATTCCGTCATTTTTCACTCTCAATTTTAACAGTCACTGAGTTAGGGTCAGTATTTTTTTTTTTTTGGGAAGTAGTTAGAATCAATATTCATTGACGTAAAGTTCACTTTGGTCAGTCAGTCAATTTTATATGTTCCATTTTTCTTTCTTTTGTCCACTGAAGACCAGCATAAACCTCTTTTATTGCATCCAATTTCTTTCCGCGTTGCTTCCTCTTCTACGCCTTCGCTCTCACATAAACCGTCAAACATTGGTGTCTCTGAAATTCACCAAAAACTCAACAACTTCTTTCAATCCCTCTTCGGCAGAATCCGCAAAATGTCCAAAACCGGCTCAGAACCAGATCTCCAACCCTCTGCTTCCGATCCCACGCCATTCGATCCCTTACAACCGTCCGTTCCGATATCTTACCCGCTCAAGACCCTCGAAGAGCTCGAAACAGGATCCTATTTCGAGTCCTTTCACTACCCGTTTAACAAAGCGTCTGTTACTCTTCAATCTGGGACCAAGTTGCCCAATAGGCCTAGACTGCTTGTGTGCCATGATATGGCTGGTGGGTATGAAGATGATAAGTGGGTCCAGGGTGGGACCAATCCCGAGGCGTTTGATTTGTCGCATTGGTATCTGATGGATGTTTTCGTATACTTCTCTCATAGTCTCGTTGCTCTTCCTCCTCCTTGTTGGATCAACACTGCTCATCAGCACGGTGTCAAGGTAAACTCAACTTTTGGATTTTTTTTTTCTTTTTGCTTATTGGGTGTCTAGAAATCATCTCCAATTGTGCTTATTAGAGCAATTTCAAGGTCTATAATCTGGGGTTGATTTAATTGGACTAATGACATTATTATGGCGTTGACTTTGAGCTTGACCTGCTCTTTCGCTGAAGGAAACTGGAACCTGCTATTATGTTACACTTTACAACAGAGGACCACTTGTAATTGGTTAGTTTTTGTGTATGAAAGAATTGATGCCATTACAATGATGGTTTGATTGTTGCCCAATTTTGCCCACCACACTTTTTTGTGGGCATACGGCAAAGTGGAGGCATCTGCTTTTATTCAGCCTAATAATCAAGATTCGTGTTTTTTTTTTGAAATATGATTCGTATTTTTTCCCGATGAGTTTAATAACATTTTAAGCCATTGTTAGCACTTTTATGTCTGTCTGTTTTCTTTCCTTTAATTTCGATGTGGGTTTGATAATACTATGTTGCATTTATGTTTATAGTGGATTGTGATACCTTTTATAACCATGTCGTGTGTGAATGTGGTTACTTATGTTGTTGGAGGAAACAAAAAGAGAGATGTTTATGTCTTAAAATTTTGCTCTTTGTCGTGGAATTGTAAGGTATTGGGGACTTTCATCACCGAGTGGGACGAAGGGAAAATTACCGCCAACAAGTTGCTGTCAACAAAAGAGTCGTCTCAAATGTTTGCTGTGCACTTGGCAGAACTTGCTACCAGTTTGGGCTTCGACGGATGGCTGGTAAATAAAATCACATACTATATACAAAATCCAACAAAAATATTGATAATTCAAAAAAAAAAAAAGATGTGCCCGGATGATGATTTCTTTTATAGCAGAAAGAGCAAAATAGTATAGCTAAATCTTAATAAATAATATCATATAGTTTTAAAATATGTAATATATAACATATTATGAAAAATTGAGTAATATCTTATAAGGAATTGAAAACAAAAACCTCAAATACTCTCACCTCTTTATCATGTATATCTCTCACCCTCCTCTCTTGTCGGCACCGTTGTCGGCTGTGTAAATACAATATTTGCCGAAAAATATCGTATTTACTTTGTAAATACAAAATTCATCGGCGATGTTGCTGGATCGTTGCCCGTCGGAGAATATAATATTTCACTTGAAATACTATATTACTGTATAAATACAAAAATTCACCAACGACTTTGTTGGACTACCAGCGGCTGAGAAATACAATATTTCACTTGAAATTAGGGCCGGCAATTTTAGACACGGCACGACGACACGATATGAAAACGACACGATATAAATGGGTTTGGACCGCACGAATATTAATTGGGCCATAAATGGGTTGGCACGAATAACACGAAAATAAACGTGTTGGATTCGTGCTAGCACGCTTAACACGCTTTAACACGTTTAATTAAATGCGCAGTAAACGTGTCAACACGACACGACACGATCCGCCCGTTTATAGCATATTTAAATTTAAAATAAAACATTTTATAATTTTACAAGATGAAGGATTTAAACATTACACCTAAAAGTGTATTATTAAGCTTGCCTCCATCACATTGAATGATCATTTTGTATGAAATAAGAGCATTTAATTTATTTATTATATTTTTAATGCTTTTGAATCTTAAAATAAAAAATCCGCCCGTTTATAGCACATTTAAACTTAAAATAAAAACTTTTATAATTTTGCAAGATGAAGAATTTAAACCTTACACCTAAAAGTATATTATTAAACTTGCCTCAATCACATTGAATGATCATTTTGTATGAAATAAGAGCATTTAATTTATTTCTTATATTTTTAATGTTTTGAATCTTAAAATATAAAAAATTTGGTAACATGCAGCTAGTAAGAATCGAATCATTTACATGAAGTAATATAATCGCTAAAGCATCAACATTTAATTTATTTATTATATTTTTAATGCTTTGAATCTTAAAATAAAAAAATTTGACAACTGTGAAGAATCGAACCTTAGATGGGAAAGCATATAATTGCACCAGACTACAGCAAAGCTCACAGAGCTTTTGTTATAAAATGAAATCTTCTATTCATTTATTGTGAGTCTACGTGCATGTTTTCAACTCATTCAAAAGTCCCACATTGAAAAGGAAAGCAAACTTTTCCCTACAGTTCCTTATATAAGGACTCATGCCTTTGCTTGTTTCAAGCTGCTCAACGTGAGTTGCTGTGAAAATAATTTTTCTTAAATCCAATTAATGAGGATTGGATTAGAGAAAAGAATACAGTTTAAGTTATTTAAATGTTTAATTTTTAAATTAAATGTTTAATCTTTAAATTTGATTGTTAAGGATTAAAAAGAATTAGATTAAAGAAAAGTTTAACAAGACCAATTTGATTTAAGGATAAGAATACTTTAAAATATTTTGATGTAGTTTATTTTAAATAGTAAAAGTTTGTTACATATAAAATTTATATTTTAAATTTTTTTATTTTAATATTTTATTGTTTTTATTTTTTTGTCGGTAAGTGTGTCGTGTTGTGTATAATTGTGTTAATCGTGTTAACACGTTACGACACGTTTAATAATTATGTCGTGTTATACGTGTTATAGATGCGTCATGTTTGTAGGCATGTTTATTAATCGTGTTGTGTTCAGCGTAATTGTGTCGTGTTGTAATTGTGTTGGCACGAATACGACACAAAACACGAATTGTCAGTTCTACTTGAAATACTATATCACCGTGAAAATATAAAAATTTACCGACGATTTTGTTAGACTGTCGATTGTCAGTAAATATAGTATTTCATTATCGTGTAAATATAAAATTTCGTCTGCAACTTCATCCGATTGCCGGCGGTTGAAAAATACAATATTAACCTTGTAACATTATATTACAATGTAAATACAAAATTTCATCAATAACTTTGTCAGATCAACTGCGGCTAAAAAATATAATATTAACCTTGTAATGTTATATTACGGTATAAATACAATATTCTCCTCACTGTCACAAATTGAATATGCTCCACGTTTAATTAAACATGGCATAAAGTAATACTAACTCAGAGAAAATAATTCACAAATTCTCACCTCTCAACGCACAAAAGTCATCAAACATGAACTGGGAGGGCCATTCATAATCATGAAAAAAAATAAAAAAAAAACTTGAAATCCAAACTAATCGCATAGATGAAGGGACCCACGAAACAGCCACTAATGAAATCCAAACTAATCGCATAGATGAAGGGACCCACGAAACAGCCACTAATCAAATCCAAACTAATCGCATAGATGAAGGGACCCACGAAACAGCCACTAATCATAGAACACCTGATTAACCATATTTTGAGCAAGTAATACCAAAACTAAGTGGGTGTTTGAAAGGAAACCAATTGTAGCATGTGAGAATTTTACATTGTAGTAATTTTTTTTATTGTTACTGTAACATATGAAAATTTTTTACTGTTAATAACTGAGTTTAGGGTGAGAACTAAATAGTTCGCACCACTTTCAAACACCAATCTACGTACTAAGAAAGAGAAAAGCCCAGAATCTCCATGTAAACATTTTCAAATATAAGCCAAATTCTATATAATATATAGGCAGCTACAGCAATCATATATGACAGAACCTTTTATGAATGAATTATCTTTCAAATTTTAAAAATAACCTTTTGAAATAAATGTTTGTCAATGACCCTTTTTTTTTTTTGGTTTTTTGACACCCAGGAATAAGTTTTTTAAATGAAAACCGCTTCAGTTTTTTTCTTGATTCTATTAAGATTTTTTACCTTTCTCAAATTCATCCATGCATTCCCTCAAAAAAAGAAAGAAAAAAACATAAAGATGTGAGATTTGATTTTTGATCGTCCGCTGCTCCTCGCCGTTGAAGACGAGTCGCCCAGCCGTCACCGTGGAAGACAAGATCGCGAACGCCCGTCGCCGTGAAAGACGACGTCGCCTAGCGTCACCGTCAAAGAGAGAGGAGAGAGAGAAGCGGCAAGACACAGGAGAGAGAGGAAGAAACCGCAGATCGGTCGTGGCTTCTTCTTCGGCGCCAATCGCTCTATGTCTCGATCACGACGGAGCAACGAACGACGACGGAAACGGCAACAGCGACGGCGACAGCGTTCACTTCAAAGGTGTGATTCTCACGCAGCAAGAGAGAGAGAGCAGCAGAAGATGAATCGAGACATTGAGGAGAAGGAAATAGAGGAGAGAGAAACATCAGATAAAGGAAGAGAGATTAGGCAGAGAGACAACCGGGAAAGAAATCAGAGATCGAGGGGAGGAGAGAGAAAAAGATCAATCTAACTTTTGAAGGTAGTCTGGTCTTTTTCTGTTTTTTAAAAACTAATTGAAATCAAATATGCTATCTTGTCCACATTTTTAAAACTACTGACATTATTTATATACCCAACAGCAAAATCTGTTATTTCATGCTATTTCTCTTGATTATCCATTGTTTACATATGAGCACATTATTAATTTGCAGCTCAATATGGAGGTCTCATTGGACGTGAGCAAAATTCCTAATCTAAAAGAATTTGTCAGCCATTTAACCCAGAAAATGCATTCGTCAGTTCCTGGCTCCTTAGTTATATGGTGAGATTCAGTTATCATCATGTTTCTGTGGTAAAAACCAAAACTTGTACAGAATTGATCGCTGTTGGTTGTGCAGGTACGATAGTATTACAGTTGATGGTGAGCTTAGCTGGCAAGATCAGCTGAATGAGAAAAATAAACCATTCTTTGATGCTTGTGATGGAATTTTTGTAAATTACACATGGATGGTATTGTTTCTCCTGTTTTTCCGTTGTCGGATCTTAATGTTTGTCCGGTTCATTGTTATTTCCTTACTTGTATATTGATTCACCGATATTTTTACAATGCAGGAAGGCTATCCCAGCCTGTCAGCTGCAGCTGCTGGGGATAGAAAGTATGATGTCTACATGGGAATTGATGTCTTTGGAAGGGGAAATTTTGGCGGTGGACAATGGAATGTAAGTGCCAATGCCATTATGTATTTTGTAGCTTCATTGATTAGAAACAGCTTAATTTACGCTTGATCCATAAATAACACAAATCAAACTATTAATCCATGACAAATTTTCCAACAAGCAAAATTAGTGTAAAAAGTAAAATCCTTAACTATTTAGCACGTGATAAAGTTACTAAACATTTCAAGTATAGGGTGAGATCTACTTCCTTAATTCTTAATTTTTTAGTTCTTGTACTTTGTTGATTTGTTATTATCTATTTATTCCTTTATGTATTGTCTAAACTTGAATAACTGAAGGAGCTGTTGACTTTTTAATGGCTCTATGCACATGACAGACAAACGTTGCACTTGATGTGCTAAAATAGGATGATGTTTCAGCGGCCTTATTTGCACCTGGATGGCTCTATGAGACTAAACAACCACCAGATTATCAAACTGCTAAAACTCAGTGAGCCCTTTCTGCAAAACTTCAAATTTTTGGTTGTCTTTGGACTGCTATATCCAGTCCTCTCTCGCTAGAATCTCCAAATTCTTCATTTCTTGAATCTCTGTTTCTCATGGCGTGATCACGCAAGTTTATTTCTCTCAGTTGGTAGGTTAGATGCACTAGTTCCTGACACTTTGAATTAGTTTTCATGTCATATGATTTGGGTTTTGCAGATGGTGGGCCCTTGTAGAGAAATCATGGGGAGTTGCTCAACATTATCCTAAAACACTACCATTCTATTCAAATTTTGATCAGGTTTCAACAACTTTAAGAAAAACTTTCTTGATTTCTTTTGGGAACTCCTTGTGTTAGGCTGGCTTTGATGGTCATAAAGTAATTTGATTCCTATCAAAATTCAGTATTGACTATTCAGGGATTGATCTAGGAGAATTATGTTGTAAGACATGAGTTTGATCTGTTCGGTTTAAACGGGTTTTCTTAATTTCTTACTTCTAATGTTGGAATTTTGAAATTGTGATAACTCAAAGCCAGATACTAGAGACTAAAGAGGAGTGCTAGATAAGAAGGTCATAGACTCATGGTAACTATTTCAGTGCCACAAATATCCGTTTTATTCCTATTATTATTGTTCAGGGTCATGGTTTCCATTTTTCTGTTGATGGAGAGCAAGTACTAAGTACTTCTTGGAACAACATTTCTTGCCAAGGCTTTCAGGTTTGTAGCAATAGGCTTTGTTTATTCTTTCTGTTTGTAATTGTTATTGGTTTCAGGGTTCATGTCGCGTGTTGCCTGTTTCTAGTTGATGTTATTTTTCATACATTGAGGCATCTCCGGTTTGTTGTGGTTTTATTATTATGACCATTTTTGCCGTTGATCTTTATATTAGTGTCGCTTTCCACTTTAATTCTCGTTTATATAATTACTGTTATGTTGCTCACAGTTAAAAGTCGTCTTCCAAATTGTTGTCGTTTCTACAGTTTTTTGTCGTTTTGACTTTAGTATAGTTTTTTATTTCTCGTCGTTTTTCCCGTTCTGGTAGTTTGTAGACCAATGTCGTTTTTCAGCTGATTGCTATTAATACCTGTTTTTGTTTCTTCAATTCATTGTCGTTTTGTATGTTAATGTCGTCTATAACTTTTTTCCTTTCATGTTGCTGTAAAATTATGTCCTTTTTAAGTTCTTTGTCGTTTCTTCAATTCATTGTCCTTTAATTTCTTGTAGGTCGTTTTGTGTTTTTTTTTTTTTTGAAAAAGGCTAATGATTTTCAAGTACTGCTATCCTTTTCCAGTCAATGTTGCTAATTGATTGGTGTCCTCTTTTTTTTCTTTTTTCTTTTTGAAAGGAATATGCTTTTTTTGTCTTTCGATGTTAGTATCGTTTTGAGCTTGTGTGGTTTTCCTGTTCATGTCCTTGTATAATGTTTGTCGTTTCTTCAGCTTATTATTTTTTTAAGTTGCTTTTCCAATAATTTCAAGTTTTTTTTTTTGAGTTTAATTTATTTCTCTCTCTCTCTGTTCTTATTTTTTATTTTTTATTCTTTATTTTTTTGTTGCTCCACCTCCTTATGCTGCGCCCTTTTTTTTTAATTATTTTTTTAATTTTTTTGTTGCTAGAAGCTCGACTTCTGCACGTCAAACAAGCTTTACTGATCTTATTGATATTGCACTTGCCATGAAGTTTCTTTCTAACTCCACCCTTTCTTTGCAGCCGCGTCTGGAGTTCAAATCTGCAGATGCTATTCAAGTGCTGGTTGAGTAAGTTTCAGTGCTTCTGTCAAATTGTGATCCCAAATACAAATTTCCTTCACTCGATGGTGTAAAATTCTCCATTTTGTGTGGCAAAAGAGAGGTTAAATTTGGATTATGAAATTCATTCAGTTGTGATCACCACCCTTGCTTGCATATCTATGTTGTGGACTATCAGACATGCGGAATGCTGGGTAAAAACCGAGTATAAACACTTCCATTTTACATAGGCTAGCGCATTCACTCTAGTCACATAATTTCACCTAAACGCGTAACCTGTTTATTACTAGTAATTTTCATGCTTTCTTCTTTATACTAACTGAGTTTGACACGGTGAATATACATTTGTTGATGATAGTTTCAAGGAAGCTTCCTATAGCGGGGGAAGTAGCATCACTTTTAAAGGAAATCTTGAAGGAAATGCTCAATTCAAAACAATGCTCTTTTTGGGAGAGCTTCTTTTGGAGGACTTGCCCCTCCACTTGACATATTCCGTAAGCTATTTCTTCTGCGGATTAAAACTTATATTCATGGTGTTTTCTCATCAAACAAGGATAGCTCTTGTATATACACATTATTCAAATTCGTGTAGGACAAAGTCTTAATCATGAACAAGCAAAAGGCCATTGGGCAATCTAATAACAAATTGTTATACCTTCCGATATGTTCTTTAATAGGATTAATTCATATGTGAGGACCTAATTCAATGCAGGTAAAATCAGATACCAATTCTCTAGTAGGCGTTTATCTTGAGTTCTCTTCCCAGGCGGGTGAACAAAAGTCGGTACTGCTTGCACCAAGGGGAGCCAATCATTTCTCAAGTACATTTAACGATGTGGTTATAACCCGCCAACATGAACATCTTAGAACTTCTCAGGGCTGGGTCATACACAAGACTAGTATTGCAATGACTGGACAAAAATTAACAGAAGTCGGTTTTGTATGCTACAAGTCACAGCCTATTATTGGCCGAGGCAATTCTACTCATAGTTCAGAAGAGTACTATGCAGTGGTTGGCCATATTTCCATCAAGACTTCAGAACAGATTCCGCAATTTCCACCCGCCTCTTCATGGTTAGTTGAGGGCGACTACACCAAATGGGATGCAGGTTCTGAGGGTTCCAAGATTGTTAGTGTAAAGATTACTTGGAAGTTGAGAGATGGGAATGGTTCTGCGTTATCAAAGTACAATATTTACGCCGAGAAAATACCGGAGAAAGTTGTTCCAGGACAAGAACCAGCAAGGGAGTTCCTTGGAGTGGCACGAGTAGAGGCTTTTTACGTTGCTAGCTTTGCAGTTGGTTCTGATAATATTGGTGTCAAATTCGTCATTCAAGTGTGTGGCATTGATGGGAGTAGCCAGAAACTGGTTGATTCCCCTTTTTACCAATTGGAGGCACCCAAAGCTCTGTAATTTAGTGCCTTATCTGTCTAGCATCGCAACATTATGAAAACGGCAATAAGAATGTGCTATAATAAATGACAATAAAAATGCACAATAGTAAGGACATTTATCTTTTTTGCTTTGCGACATTAGATAGAAATAGTTTTGATGATACCTTGTAAATTAATGTTTACCCTATTGTAAGGCTTTATAGAACCAGGTATTGTTTATAAATCAGCATGGAATACTGCAAATGTCGTAGAAAATCACGTAAATGGATAACGTTGGTAAATAAAAGTGGAGATTACGACACAAAATTTTACTAATCCTTTTGAACATAACAAAAAAAGTTTAAAATATTTTACAAATAATAAAAATTAAAATCATTAGATAAGCACTACTTGGTTTTGTAATACAAAATGTGAACATCGATCATCATGATAATTCCTATGTGATTTTGCTGTTTTCTAAAATAATTTAAGTAAATTTCTACTTTTTAACTCCACTTTGTAAATTTATCATCTAGTGTAATTTTTACAAGTTAATTGTTTTTTTTTTCTGTTAATTGCTATTTTTCTTTTTTTCTTTTTTCGTGTTTTTCTTCTCGAATGATACTTTGCTTGAGTTTTGGCGTCAGGCTCCAAAGCGCAGTCTGTATGGTCCAAAACTCCACGATTAAAAAAAAAAAAATACACCACATGACAATTTTAAAAATAATTATAATTATACAATAGTTATTATAATAATGTTACATTTTGTACTATCTAATTGCATAATAATTATCTAAATGATACGATTTTGAGTATCTACATATTAACAAGTTGGAGCCATATTCTAATTCTACCATCAAAATTATGCCATCTCATTCACCCTATTTAATTGAAAAATAAAATAAAATAAACCGTATCTGGAATTTGTCTTTATTTCTGGCATGAACGTCCGGTTTTATCTCTCTCTTATCTTTTTGTTACTTTCTTCTTTGTTAATGTTGTTGTCGTTAATCTAGTTAGCGTTGCTGTTAATTATAATTAAAACCTTTTAAACTTATTGTCTTTTTTGTTGCGTTTATGTCGTTTCTAGTCGGCGTCATGATGAAAGTGTCATGTTTATCTAATTTTAAGTCGTTTACGTTCTTACCGCTTATCAATTGATATATCTTTTGATCACGCCGTCACTAAAATTATTGCCATCTTTTTTGAATATTTGATCACTTATTTCTAGTCACACATTTTTCTTGTTGTCAATTCTTGGGTTTATCGTCGCATCCTTAATAGACGTATTTTCGAATATTGCTATGACGTATCACCTATGCTTCTATGCTTACCATTTTCAGTTCTTTATGTTCAAGATGTTCCACTAGAGACACGTTCAAGAAAAGTTATTATAGTGACGTAATAAAAAAAAAAGGAGCATTTATCAAGGTCATGCTTATAAAAACATTATTTTAAAGAGCTATAGGCACATTTGAGAAACATTATTCTAATAAAGCAAATTAGGGCCAAAAAAAAAAAAAGCACATATGCATTGAGTTTTCTAAGGGGGTAGCATTTAAAAAATTTTTGAATAAGAGGGGCATATATAGAAAGTTTGGAAAAACTATATGCATTGAAAAAATATTTTCAAAAGTGCCAAGGGGCCTTTGCCTCCCTCCACCCTTGATGCATAGCGTAAAAAATTTTTCTGACTCATAGTTACCGTTGCATAGATAAAAGTTTTGTGTAATTTCTTTTATTATTGTCAATTCAAACGCGATTCAATTGCTGTTTCAACATATTTTTGATGACGTAAAATTTAGAATTGCGTCGGAAATACTAATCTATTACCAAGTGCATAGTCCATGTTCGATAACTTTCTACAAACAATTTGTAATAATAATAATAATAATAATAATAATAATATAGACGAACAAAATTCGTCTACTAAGTAATCTCTCAATTTTCTCGCTAGAAAAATCACTCACGTGCAAGGTAATTGAAGCAGTAAGAAAATAATAGCAAGAATACAGGAATTTAGAGTAGTTCATATCAATTGAAAGCTACGTTTCCTATAGGTTTTCTCAGGTGGTAAAGTTTCATTATGAGAAAATATTGTTTACAAAGCTAATACTAGGGCTTGTGCCAAGAATTGGACTTAAGCTGCTCTTTAGAGCTATCCTCTATTTATAGTTTGTTAGGTCGATCATACTCCAATTCTTTTGTTAGAATTCAAATTTAAATACAAAACAATCTCTTATCTAATTGGCTTGATAACTTTGATGAAATCTTTCGTCGAGTTTATCTCTTCTACATATCTAGAACTTTGTAGATTCTGATACAATTGAGTGCTTTTCACCATCTTGGAGATTTTCAATTTAAATGTTGAACAGGATTTCCCATGATTCTCGGATTTTAAATAGCTCTACAGTTATTTGTTTTCCAAGTCAGACATTGTGATGATTTTGGCATATTTTTCATATAGGCCTAGATGAACATGGCCGGGGTGAACATAGCCGAGGTGAATATGGCCAAGATGAATAGATGAACATGGCTGAGGTGAACATAGCTGAGGTGAATACGGCCTAGATGAATACAGCCGAGTGTCTCCTTGGCTATCCTTGCAGCTTCGTGGCAGACCTCATTCGCATTGGCTTAGGTGAGTGACTTCTTGTCTTCAACTAAGTGGCTAACCCAGTTTGTGTTGGCCAAGTGAACGTCATTAGTTATGTGACCAATCTCATCCACATTATCTTGGCGACCGACCTTGTCATTAGCTATGTGTCCGGCCTTATTCATGTCAACTACTAGTTGTTCCTTTATTTGCCAAAGCGTTGAGATGCTTCTAGGTGAAGGATAACTCTTTACATCATAGAGAAGACAATCTCAACAATCTATCAACAATTACCCCCAGCTCGAAGTGCTTTTAGGTCAGTGCATGAAAGGCTTCGAGCTCTACTCCAAGTTTAAATGAGTGTATGTTGAGATCATGATAAGACATGTATTGTTTTTGGGAGTGAGGTGAGTCGTACCTTGTTGTGGATTTTCTAACGCAAGTGCACGTATCATTAACAAGTAATAAAGTGAGAGTAGAGATAGTTCCCTCGAGGACTAATTGTCACTAAGTACCAAATTACTCTAACTCTAATTCTATTTGAACAATTGAAATATAGGAAACAGTGGAATGATAAAATGGTAAGAGTAAGACAAACTAAATTAATGAAAAGTGATAAATTGCAACTTTAACAGGAGAGAATTCAATAGATTAAAACTTCTAGGGTTTCCAACTCACCGGATTAATCCTATCCAATTTATTTAATTTACTCAATTAATATTTACTCCTATACTGACAACGAATTTCTCTTAGACAGTCATTAATCTTTCTCAAGAATTAATAATTTATCCTAGTTTGTAAATTTCCTATATCTCTATAGAAATTCTAAACTTACCAAGATTCATTAAGTACAAGAAATTCACAGTGTTACACAAGTCTCATAGATATCTCTATCCTATGATGATCTCATGGCATTCAATCATGGTCTAATTTAATTATTGCTTCTCAGCCTCAAATTGAATCATAGATCATGCAAAAGGTGCGTAGACTTTTATAAGCATTAAGATTAGATCAAATACTCAGCACAGATAATGAATAAATATTGAATTGAATTAAATTAAATAAATATGAACATTCATAATCTGGCTACATTGTAGCCCTAGAATAGAGAAAATTAGTTCATAATGAAACTAAAAATCATCCTGAACAATGTTTTAAACATGAGGAGTAGAAGAAAAGAACTGTATGTTTGGATGGAAAGATGGATTTCTGTCTCCGGGTTGCATCGATCTTCTTCTCCAAAGTAGCGAGTCCTTTCTTCTTTTCTACAAGTTCTCTCTGTCAAAATTCATCCTCCAACCCTCTATAATATTCTATTTATACGCTAGGGTTTGGAGAGGTAATTTTGACACAAAATTATGTTGAAATTTGAGTTGGAATCACAACGGAACCTAGGCTCGATTTTCTGGCGCCTAGGCTTCACAATGGTGCCTAGGCGCCAGGATTGTAACGCCTAGGCGCTAATCAGCCCCGTGGAAGAATTTTTGAAATGACGCCTAGGCGCCGTAGCATTGATGATTCTCCTTCATAGAATGGCGCCCAGGCGCCCAAGTTATAGCGCCTAGGCACTTTGCTCTTGGGTTTTTGTATGCAACTTCGTCTGTATGAGCGCCGAGGCACCCATCAGCTGGCGTCTAGGCTCCATTTTTATCCCGAGTTTAATTTTGCTTATTTTCTGTCCATTTTGCCCCACACTTTGGTATTATGTATCTTTTTTCTCAAAACCTACAAAAGAACACAGAACACTATCAAATCCTTATAAATTGCTCAAAACTAACAAAAATATTAAGTGAAAATCATCTAATTAATTAGCTTAAAACCAACTTATCATACCCAGATTTGTTGATATGAAAAAGATACTTTTTATGGTTGAGTTGGGTTTATGCCCTAGCTTGCCTTGATGAAAAAGATAAATTCTATTGTGGCTGAGTTGAGTTCATGCACTGGCCTGCCTATATGAACAAGATACTTTTTATGACTAAGCTAGGTTTATGCCTTAACTTGCTTATATGAACAAGATACTTTTTATGGCTGAGCTAGGTTCGTGTCATTGGCTTGCCTATATGAACAAGATACTTTTTGGGTATGTAGTTTAATGATTTTCTAATTTTTCTTCATTTGGATATGTAATTTGATTATTTTTTGTTAATGAAAATATCAATGTAGAGTACTACAATTTTCACACGTTTTTTTTTTACCAACATAACTTGTTCGCCAATTTCGCCTACTTTGATAGGGATAATGTTCAACTCAAGTATCTCGCTAGGTAAGGTTTTTTATTTTTATTTTTATT